>VZTF01002327.1:9656-43183 GCA_013397755.1 Cnemophilus loriae | reverse complement strand
AGCCGCTGTGCACGCCGTCCCGCAGCCAGCTCCTGTCGGGCCGCTACCAGGTAGGGCGGGCGCTTCCCCTGTCCGCGCTTCCCGGGGGATGCTGCGGGTGCTCCCCGCTTGCTTCTGGCAGCCCCCGTGCTGCTGGGGCTCTCTGGGTCTCTGCCGCTGCGCAGGGGAGAGGGTTCCGCTGTGGAAACCAGCTGCTCTGAAATGCGAACTTCGCTTTGCCTTGCGAGCTCGGGCGTACCCTCGACATGGACTCAGTGCAAATTGTTCTGTTCCAGGCCAGCCGCGGTGCTCTCTATGGTTCGGTTAGATTAACAGGCACCACAGCCTGTCGTGGAAGATACGCCTGCTCTAGTCATCTGACTCTTGGAAATTTGTCCATTGGACAGGCACACAGCTGAGACGCAGACAGAAGCAGATCAGCACCACTTGTTCAGTTTTTGCAACATGTTTTCCAGTGCAGCGCTTAAATGCGTCACAAGCTGTACATTCACCTCCACATGGTACCGGAGGTGTTGATGTTCTGCGCTCCTTCATGGAGTGCTCAGAGTGATCATTAGTCTGGGTGTCCGGATAGTTCATAGTCATTTCATAATCATTATCCTGATTTTTCCCACTTTCTTTTTTTTTTTTTTTTTCCTTCTCACCAGTTGCATAGGTATAAGATTTGGGCTTTTTAATACTGGTATTAAAAGCTTCTACCCTTTCCCATCCTTTTTGCAATTTTGGCAAAAACAGGGGAGGTGGCGGGGCGAGAAAAGAAGTGTGGACATACAGCATGGACAGAAGGAAGAAACTCACAAAGGGTTAAGTGTGTTTCAGAAACTTCCCCTCTCTCAAGAAGTCTTGCACATTCATGTTAACCAGAGTGATTGCCAAATAAACTGCTCTGAATGAAAGAAAATAAGTGTCATCCTGTATGAGTGGATGCTACCTCTTGTTGCCGGAGGGTTGTTCTAGGTGACACTCTTTCTGAGCAACATTTGTCCTGTTCCTTTGAAACTCCAAGAATGAATAATGATGAATTGGAAGAAGCAATTTACATTATCTTTACCAAACCTTTAAGTTGTTCTATTAAATAACCTAAAATATTTTTTCATTGTGACTATTTTTGAAATACAGTTGGTAGTCTGAATGTGCTTTGCAAGAAATGGGCCACTGCTGCATCACATCTTAAAAGTGGACATTGAAAATACCTATAGTTCAGTGTGGATTTAAATTCATCCCATACATCTGGTTTGATAATTTAATAATCTTTGTGTTGACCTTGTTGCAATTAAGTAAAATAATATTAGAAAATGGAAGCAATCTTTTTTTTAATAGAGGAGACATTCTGTGCCACAATAATTATGCATCAAATAATTATATTATGCAGTAAATATGTGGGGCTTTTTCAAAAATTGTTTTACCCACGGATATGATTAACAGTCACTTAGAGACTTGAGAAAGTAACCTAAATCTGGTCCTTTCTGGAGCTGAAATTTTGGTAGTCACCTTGCAATCCGTGTGGAAGAAAAGCAATGGTAGTGGTCTAAGATAGCTATAGATTTTTTTTAGTATTGCCTCCTTCTCCTTTTTCTCATTTTCCAGATACAGTGGAAGAAATTACAATGCTTTGCTGATTTGTGTCATTGTGTATATTAATAATGTTTTCTGTAATACAGCATTTTAAAATATTTTAAATATATTTTTATATATAATATAAAATTTATACTATAATTTAATTTTTGGAACCTCCTCATTCAAAGAAAATGAGTAGCTAGTAGGCTGTTTAGAAAAGGGCCTTACCCAGTTGCCTAAGATCAGAGCTTACTTGTTTTAAAAGTCAGTTCAGAGAGTTGCTAGAGCAATGCTTTGAAAGTTAATCATTCAGCTTGCAACACTGGTGTGCTTAGTGGAGTCATAAAATCTGGTGTCATCTGCTCCAGGGGATCTTGGGGGCTTTGTGCTTTGACACACACAGATTGCTAGAAATATTTAGCATATAAACAAGATATTTGTACTTGTATACATATGTTTGCAGGCCTAGGTTTAGGGTAGTGCCTTTTTGATTGTGGAGAAGACAGGGGAGTTGACAAAAGTCAGCTTATAGTATCAGTAACTGAGAAGGTTCCTTACATCAAGCGTGATACACTGCTTGAAGTATTGTTGTCAGTCATGGTTTTGTAAAGAAATACAGAACTCACCACTTCGTAAGACTGGAAATTTAAGCAGAACTATTAAATGTCAGATCTAGGCAGTGGAAAGCTTGTATCATCCCCATATCCAAATGCTTTTTATAGTGCTTGTACTCATTTAAAGCATGCAAATAAATATATAAATATGTATGCATAATATCAATTTAGAAGAGTAGTAGAAAAATAGTTTTCTTTTATCGGCCTTTCCTCCAGTGGCTATTCTCTGATACAGGCAAAAACTTGATAGCTTCACCTGCAGGGTGCATTTTTGCCCATTTCAATCCCATGTAAAATCTCTCTCTCGAGATACATCTCATCCATCTTGAGATGTCCCTAGCCTTCAAGCAGACCATAATGGTAATTCTAACCTATTAGATTTCTAGCTAAAAGCATAAAAGGCTTTGGGTTTGTTTGTTTTGGAGTTGGTTTGTTCTGGTGTTTTTTTAATTGTGCTTGATTTATGCCTGGGAAGATGTTAACTCTTGCAGTGATGTTTTCTTGTTTTCCTCCATGAAACCCCTGCCCTGCACCTGGAGGTTCCTCATCATATTCAGTGCTATGCTGGTAAAATGAAGAGCCCCTACAACTAATGCTAACCTCTAAAGCAGCTGTGCTTCTTTCTGGGCCTGCTTATAAATTAACCCGTGGGCTGCATTGTAAGTTACCTTTTGTGCTTCTTTTCTCTGCTAGATCCATACAGGTTTACAACACCAGATAATTTGGCCATGCCAGCCCAGCTGTCTGCCACTGGATGAGAAACTCCTCCCAGAGCTACTTCAAGAGGCGGGATATGTTACTCACATGGTGGGGAAGTGGCATTTAGGGATGTACAGAAAAGAATGCCTTCCAACCCGCAGAGGATTTGACACTTACTTTGGTAATGGTTTGATTTAACGTGGGCAATAAATGGAATGTTAAAAAGGATGAGAAACTGCCCCATTCTTGTAAGAACAGCAGATTTACTGTTGATTTATAAGTAAAGCTGTACGTGGATATGTGTATTTTCGAAGTATCACTGCTTCAAAAATGATAATGTCTTAAATGTATGCTCAAGCTTTACGATTTACTGAAGAAAGTATCAGACTTACTGTGTGGCTCCAAGTAAGGTATTTCTCTCTTGCCATTTTCCCTCACCCCTCCCTCCTTCCCAGACTTAACTTTATCCTGAATTCTCTGTCTCCTTCCTGCAGCAGCACAGGGGAAGAGGGAGTGGGGGGTTATAGCCAGTTTGTGTAGCTTTGGTTTTCCAGAGGTGATAGTGAGATAGTATGAAAGTCTCTATAAAGTAGTATCCAGAAACTCATGAGTTAGGAAGTCAAACTCTCAGACTAAACAATAGATTGTCCAAGTGTGAGTGCATTACTTGCAGGGCAACTTGTAGCCACCCATTGTTTATTGTTCCTCGTGCAGTTTGGGCTCCTGTCTCAGTATCGATTCCACATTTATTAGTTTTGCTCAAAGGTCACGAGAGTTATGTGACTTGGGCTGTCTGCTGTACATCTCATTCTGCACAGCACTGAGCTCAGAGAGGTCCATCTTCACTTGGTTGTTTTTAAGACACCTTCCTTGAACGATTATTTTCAAAATAGTTCATTTCAATGCAGGAGCCTACTTTGCTCTTGTCTATCCTCAGGCTTAAATGAAGAGTGTGACTGTGCTATGTGTGTGCCTTTTATAAATTATGTTGGTCCAAACGTTAGGTGAGAAAAACTGTTCCCTTAGATAGTTTACTTCTTGTCATTCTACAGGGAGCTCAGGGCCGTGGTTTCACAACTGAATGAAGCTAATATATGTGGGTTGGAATATAATGGCTCATTGCTTAAACATTTGTGCTTTCTCCCATCCCTTCACAGGAGCTTGGGATCTTTTTGATGGCATAGGTGTAGATAGGCTGCTGTTCCTTGTGAAATCTCACCCTGGGACTGAGCAGGCTCTTAACGCAGGAGCCTGAGGACAGACTGCCTCTGGGTATGGTTGTTGGGTACCCAATGTGACATTATTTTTCAGAGGATATAGTTGTTTAATATCCTGCGATGTTCATGTAATTCCAGTAGCCATCAATTATGATTAGGAGTGTTTGATTCCGTGGCACACTCGATGCAGAGTCTCCACCAGTGGGCATTCAAAATGGAAAAAATGCAACATGTGCCTCTGAGTACATTGATGTAAGCAGTCTGCCCATAAAATCACTTTGTCTTTTGAAATAATACCCATTTATTCCTCCTAAAAACATAGTAGACATTTATATTGTATTTAAGACAACTTCATTCTTTCTGTACGTTTGTATTTGCAGAAATTACTAGCTGCAGCTGCTGAAAAAAGTTCTAGTAAATTTCTTCTATCTTGGATTTTTGTCCTAATTTTTTTTTTTTGCAGAACATAAAACTGTATTTTTTTCAGATTCATCCTTTTTTGCAGGATATTGGGAGAGAAATCTAAAATCTAATTTCAAATGTAATTTTTGCGAGTCAAGTGATTTTGAAAAGTTTTATTTGTGATTGCTGAAACACAAGGACTCTCCATGCCTAACAGGGTAGCCCTAAGTAGGAGCAAATCTTTACACGTAGGATTTTTCCTTAATTTCTTTTGGATATCTCTAAATGATAATGTCTTTTCTTCACCAGCTGGTGTCAGCAGTGGATCAGAAACTACATTACAGCAGACATAAAAGATGATTTATAGTTGGGTGTTTTGGAATAAATGAATTTTAAAAATTCCAAACTTTCCAATAGAGATGGAAGCCTTACCTCAAAATACAAACACACAAAATCATACCACCAAAAATCAGACTAGTTCACAGCTAGATCACTGCCTTTGCTCTCAGTGCATTACTTTAGTGCTAATGGACATCAAAGTGTAAATAAGAAGTCATTGAACTGCTTTCAAAATGTTTAATTTCATTTGAAATTACTACTTGCATTAGCAATGAAAGGCCTATGAGGTATTAAATGTACAGCTACTTAGATCTGTCAGGGGTGTCACTGTAGGTGGTCCAGGGTTGAATTAGTGTTTTAGCTCAAAACCACTAATGTTTTGACATTTATGTTTGACTTTTTTTCTCCTCCTGATATATGTGTTTGTGTGACACGATGTTGGCCTGCTGGTTTGACATCTTTTCCTGTTCTAGGCTATCTCCTGGGCAGTGAGGATTATTATACTCATGACCGCTGTGTCCTCATCAAAGCAAAGAATGTGACGCGCTGTGCTCTGGACTTTCGAGATGGAGAAGAAGTTGCAACTGGATTTAAAAATGTGTACTCCACAAATTTATTCACAGAAAGAGCTATAGATCTTATAGCCAATCACAAAACTGAGAAGGTACAGTCAACAGCTGCTACTCTGATAACTTCAACATTAAAGAATGTTTTTTAAAAAGTTAATGAAATATTAATAGATCTGTGTTTGAGCTGTGCTTTGGGGCTGTTCAGTAGGTTCATAGAGCTAAATGAGAAGTAGCACTGGTAAAACTCATCTTGTCTGCTGATTTTGGTCCTGGCCTGTTACCCTTCTCCATTTCTTTTATTATAATACAATTAATAAATTTTAGAAATGGTTTAGCAAGTAGTTTGCACTTCTAAAAAGAGAAGAGACATTTAAGGCAAGAAGTTTAATAGAAAGAAATTGTTAACAATTGTGTTATGAAGAAGAGATACAACTGATGTTTATCCACAGCTTTTCAAAAGAAATTTTTCAGAGCTTTCTTAGTTTATGTGCGGGGATTAGAAGATGCTGAAGTTGTAGCAGAAATCAAACCATACTACCTGAACTGTTGATAAATCAGGTCTGCTTTTGCTGCAATAACTTTTGCACTGAGTACTTTATGTTCAACTAACTTCCATTCTGTCCCTTCCATCCCAGCCCCTCTTTCTCTATCTCGCCTTTCAGTCTGTGCATGAACCTCTCGAGGTCCCTGAAGAGTACGTGAAACCATATTCTTCCATAAAAGATGTAAAGAGGCGCCTTTATGCAGGAATGGTGACTCTTATGGATGAAGCGGTAGGAAATCTTACTGATGCTCTGAAAACATATGGTCTTTGGAACAACACAGTTTTTGTTTTCTCCACTGGTAAGTTCCTTTAAGTATTCTCTAAGTAATAACTTTGCTACAGTGTCTAACAAGTTGACTACACAGGCACATGGCCCCTCTGTCTTTCCTCTGGGCATTTTCTAACTACAGAAGAGTGATGAAAGTTGAGCAGGACTTTTAAGTGAAACAGCGGTTTCTCTCCCTGTTCTTAGGGCTTTCTCAAGCTTGACAAAAACAACTCTGAGGTAGAGTATGTGCAAATGGGGGATGCTCCTGGTGGAGTAAAAACACCTTTGTGAAATCTGAGGAGTGCCATGGAGTTAGAAGCATCTTACTCGACACTGCAGTTACTGAGGATCTGTCAGAATTGAATCCTTACTGAGAGCTCTCTACAAATTTATTTGTTCTGAAACTGTCTGTCCAGTCTGTGAATTGCCATGTGTTGCATGAAGCACAAACAGCCAGACAGCAAGCAATTTGAAGCCAGAACTCTTTCTTTACCTTACTTTAAGGTGACATGTAATTTTTGTCTTTCTTGAAATATTTCACTGGTATCTTACTCCAGTGAAACAAAGGTCTGTTAATAAAACAGCTGAAAATATGATGAGCAGTCTAGTCAGCCAAATTACACTCTAAGTTTCTGTGTGTACAGGCACATGATCTGGTTTCTAGATTATTAGAGTAATGCAAATAATACATTGCAAAGCAATCTCCTTTGTTTCCAAATTAAGAATGAAACCAGACCTTTTTGAAATAAAACTGCTTGGCTGGGTTTCAAGAACATATTTGCTTTTGTTTGGTTGGAAGTGGGAAGTAGCCTTTCAATGCATACAGTTGTTCTTTTGTCCACACTTTACATATTAGGGCTGTCAAAATGGCAAAGTAATTTTCTGTGAACACTTCAAAAAACAATGAAAACAACTAAAAGAGACAGACAAACAAAACAAAAAAAGAACAAACCAAACTTTGATGAAAATTCACTGATGTGTTTTAAGTTTAGCAGCTGCTTCTTATAGCACTTGGAATCTTGGAATTTCATTTTGAGTCCAAACCTGTTTGCCTTATGATGTTACATTTGTGTCCAGGTTTTGGCTCTAGCAGGATTTGATAACTCTTCTATGCCTGTTTCTGTTTGCAGTGTTTTTAGATTTAGAACTGAGAGTAAGCAAAGACATATGGAAAACTATACCAGTATTTATTCCATATGGAAAAAATCCAGTCTTTGCTGATGGGGTCTTGGTAGAGTTATTTCAGTAATGTTTGTTCAGTACAGTGTGGAATAAAACTAAATACATCTGAGCTAGAATTACAAGGTATGAGTGAATTAAATAGACAAATTTGTTTTTTTCATTTATGAAGCATTTGTTTTTCTAAACAGTGACAGTCTACCCTTTTTTTTAACAGTGATTATTTTGCAATCAGTTCCAGGTGTGTTTCAACAAGAGTCAAACAATCAGGAGAATCGAGTGTCTGCTCTGTCTAATCAGACTTATTTTGAGTTAATTGACAGTTTAAACTTCCAGGAGTTAAATTTAATATGATTAAAATGCATGGAAATTGGACTTAAATCAGGCAGGACAGGGGCCAGTGATTTGGGTTTTTGCGGTGTTCTCTCTTCAGTTCACTCAGTTACTCTTTACAGACGTAAAACATTGCGTGCCATAAGGACCCAGTTTCAAAAACCAAGTGTTGTAACCATAAAACATTAAAAAATGACGAAAAAAGGAAAAAAGTGTCAAATTATTCAGTTTTTCTATATTTTGTTTAGTGCTTTTGCAGGTGGTGTGTTTCAGAATGGACACTGGGGCATGGTTGAAAAGAAACACATGAGGATGTGCAGTTGAGCATGTCATGCAGAGAGCTGTGCTATGTGAGATCTCCCTGCACAGCTTTCAAGTCCTTTGAGACTGGGAGTCCTGGTGTGCACTGGTAGCTACAATATGAGCATATGATTATAGTATGATTTACCTTCAGCTCTGGAGGACATGTCTGCTTGAAGAAGTTCCTCTCCATGCCCCAAGTGCTGTTCTGGCACTGGGAGACCCTCTTCTTGCTTGATGGGACACAGCAGGGGACACACACTTTTCTTTATGATCAAGAACTCTCTCCAAGAAAGTTCTTCCCATTTTATGGGATTAAGAATCAATTTAGGGATTTCAATGAAGACTGCAGGGGAGAATCTAGGGAATGGTAAAGTTTATCCGTGACTTTAATGAGCAGTGTTAAAGACACAAAATCATCATGCTTGTCCAGAGGCATTTGGGGGTGCTGGGGGCTGAGAGGCTGGACATGACCCAGCCACGGGCACTCACAGCCCAGAAAGCCAAACGTGTCCTGGGCTGCATCCAAAGCAGCGTGGGCAGCAGGGCCAGGGAGGGGATTCTGCCCCTCTGCTCTGCTCTGCTCTGGTGAGACCCCACCTGCAGTGCTGCATCCAGCTCTGGGCTCCCAGCACAGGAAGGACATGGACCTGTTGGAGCAATTCCAGGGCAGGGCCACAGAAATTATCAGAGAGATGGAGCACCTTCGCTATTGGGACAGACCCAGGGAGCTGGGGTTGTTCAGCCTAGAGAAGAGAAGGCTCTGAAGACACCCTTCTGCAGCCTTTCAGTACTTTAAGTAGGCTTATAAGAAAGATGAGGACGGAGTTTTCAACAGCACCTGTTGTGATAGGACAAGGGGTGATGGTTTTAAGCTGAAGTAGAACAGATCAGACTAGATATAAGGGAGACGTTTTTCATAATGAGGTTGGTGAAACACTGGAACAGGTTGCCCAGAGGGGTGGTGGATGTCCCACCCCTGGGAACATTCAAGTTCAGGTTGGATGAGGCACTAAGTAAGCTGATCTAGTCGAAGAAGTCTGCTCATTGTAGGAGGGTTGGACTAGATGACTTTTAAAGGTCCTTTCAAACCCAAACCATTCTATGAGAAAAGCACTCTCTGTTTTCTTAGCTGTGTGGTTTGATAAAAGTGTTGTTGAGAGTCTGTAGACGAAAAAGAAGGCCCTACTTTTATGGTACATTTTACTAAATTCATTACTATTTGGTTTTTAGTTGCAGCCGAAATTCACATTTCCATGTTTGCATCTCTCCATGCTTTAAAAGTTACGCCCAAAGAATAATTTACAGGTGATCATTTTGTATTTTGTGCTATAGCAAACACCATTGCAACAAACATAGTCTTCTGACTATTTCCCTGGGAAGTGTTGACCTCAAACTGTAGATTTCTTTGTAGTGGGTACATATTTAAAAACCATAGAATATGATGTAATCTTTGATCTCATGGTAGGTTTTTTTTATTATACACTTTCATGTTTCTTCATATTTGTTGTGGCTCAAGAGGGATTGCCTTGAAAACATACCAGTTGGCAAATGGAAATACTGCACAGTTTGAAAGAATCTTGTGAAGTGTGTAGAAGAACTTCAGTTCCTCTTTAAAGTGGCCTGATGGAGGTACCAGGATAAAAATGTAACTTCATGATATTTGGTCATTAGCAAAGTCTGACTCCATCAGCATGCCCTGTAAATCAACCCTCTATTGTCTTTTTGAAGAGATAGACAGGCTATTTCTACAAGTAAATAAGAAAAAGGTGAGCAGGTTCAATTGTATGTGATGTTATATTTGTGTATCAAGTAGTAAAAAAGTCTTGACTGACTTGATATAGAATTTGCTTTTATGGAGCATTTTTTATACTGCAGATACAAGTAAGTCTGTGCTAACAAGGTCATTGATGAAAGTGAAATCAATGCTTGTTTAAGCAAAATAGATGAAAATGAATGCAGCAGTGGTGGGTACCCATGGCCTTTTGTCCACTTGAAATCAAAGTGAATGAGAGATAGGGTGTATTTTTCCTTTTAGCAATCATGGGAGACTGTAACTACCAATGTCCCTGAAGAGGACCTCAACTTAAAATAAAGGTCATAAAAAGCCTTAAAGTGGTACAAATTTGCCTCAGAACTATTAACATGGACTATCCAAATTTTGCTTCAAATACAGAACTGTGATTTGAGGTAAGAAGTGGGGATTTGCTGTGAATACGATGTGATTGTAGTTTCTGCAACGTATTACAAGAACTTTTGGTGTAAACTTGCCAGCATTAAAGCAAAGGAATACGACCCCTAATTTCAGTTCTGTGCTAAAGCTGCTGTCCTTTTCTTTGTTTAACTTTCAGCTTTTTGTTATACTAAAACACTGTGGAACAACACTCCTTTCTTCCAGTGTTTCTCGCCATTTTTAAATGAGGGTTAGCACTGTAGTGCCCGGTAGTTGCCATAAGAGGGCTTTGAAAAGCAAAACACGTGGAACTTTTCAGGCCTTGGTTTATGTTGCTAAGAGGAAACCACATAAATCCTTTCCATAATGGAGCATGTGACAGTGATGACTGTTTTCACTCCAAAAGATGGTCTTTTTATCATTGTAGAATTATGATTAATAAGAGCACAGATTTTTTTGGACATTCTTACTGATGTTTATACAGTCTCTATCATACACCTAGGTTTTAGGGTTTTTTTCCCCACAAAATTTCATATAACCCGTTTGTTTTGTTTTGTTTTGTTTTTTCATTCCAGCCAGCATATTGTGGCTTTTGGCTAATGACGTACTGGGATTTTCTTTTTCCTGTTTCCAGTGCCTTCTTTGAGACTATGAAGCTGACTTTCACTGATTCCTTCAGGGCATTTTTATATGTTCTTGATATCTTTGTTCACAAGTGAACTCCTGCTCCTTCACTTTTGCTTGTAAGGGACTTCAGAGAGCCTTCTAGTTGCAGATTGGCCAAGCGAACTGACTGGAACACTTATTCTCTGTCTGTGATGTCTGAGGTGCTAATT
Source organism: Cnemophilus loriae (assembly GCA_013397755.1). Classification (NCBI taxonomy): domain Eukaryota; kingdom Metazoa; phylum Chordata; class Aves; order Passeriformes; family Corvidae; genus Cnemophilus; species Cnemophilus loriae. Next base: position 32,153 of record VZTF01002327.1, on the reverse strand, counting down.
TGGAAGACTGTGCTCTCAGACTTTTTTATTACAGACCTAAAGACTTGTTTTAATTGATCTTTCAGAGGTTTCTGAGAGGTCTGGTGTGTCGCCAGTGAGGAAGATGCATGGGCATCTGTTGCCAGAGCATCCGCTTCTTTCTAAGTGGAAATAAGCGCAGGTGCCTTAACTGCAATCACCTTCAATCACACTAGTTATTTGAGTTAATCTACTCCCAAATATTATTTTTCTGTCTCTTGTTTGTTTAATCTTATTTTTATACAGGCAAAGGTTCTTACAGATCACTGTACTTGCATTGGTTAGAACTGTTACATGTCAATGACAATGAAAGGTGCATGTGGTTGGTGGTTTGTACTCCAGTGCTGGCTTCTATTTTTTTTTTTTTTCCCAGACTTTTTCCATGTTCAGGTATGAGTGATAAGAATAATTTTTTTAGAAATAAAAAAATATGTTCTGTGTCATATGATGCAGATAATAGTAATGAGACTAGATTTTTAAGAATATATTATCTAAGGTGGAAATGTTATGGTGGGAATGGATTTAAAATCGATACTCAAAGATGTTGATAGTCAATATATTGACTCCCTCCTCCGCCTCCTCTTTTAAAATCCAGTGAAAACCCAGAATGTTTTGTAGGAAATGTTTATTTATCTTCCCTTCCATCTAGCATTAATCCCTCCTCACCCACCCAGCATTTTCCATGCAAAACCTAACACTCCAAAGCCAAGTTCCTGAACAGGGAGTGACCTCGTGCAAGAGACATTGCTTCTTTTTTGTCTTCATGCTTGAAAACTCCATCATAAGTTGAATCTTGAATTTTTCTTCCTGGTTTTAGCAAATGCCAGTGCTTGAAGTGAAGTTCATTTGTAAATGAAACTTGGAAGTGAATTTTGCCCAGAATTTTGCAGACTGGCCAGTTTTGTGTAAAGCTTTGACTTAAACATGTTAATAGCTATGCTAGTAATTTTTTTCTCAGAACAAGATGAATGCTGAAAGCTCATTTTTTATATTAAAAATAATGTTTAATAATTTTCTACAGCTCCCAAAAGGTTGCCTTTAACTATGATTACTAGTTCATGCAGCTTTTGTAAGACTAAAAATTGTGTACATCAATTTATTTTCCCATGAGATCGTTTTGTTGGTTTTTTTTTTTCCAATTTTGGAAAAGTCAGAAGAATAAAGAGATAGTTGTGAATTGCAAAAAGCCATAGAGGTTGATTTATATGAGCACAGCTCGATAAAATTTACTCTGTAAATGCTCAGTAAAGTTGTTCAGCAAATGGTGCTCTGATGCAGGACAGGTATTATATTCCCTTGATGGAAAATAAAACCCCTGTGGTTGTATTTAAAGCACAACAAGAACTACTTGAGCAGAATTTTATATCAGAAGGTGTAGTTTTCTATTGTCCCTCTAATTGAAAGGCTTTCAAATAGTGCTTCCATCACACATACACAAATGAATCTGTATCAAACACTGAAAATATAATAATGTGTCCACACTCTGAAGACAAAGTGGCATTTCTGCCATTGAACATTGAACCTTCAAGATTATTCTTTCCACTGTGAGTATACAACATCAGACTGAGGTACACAACAGATGATTTTTCATCAGCTGGTCTTACTAAAAGATTTTGGTTCATTTTGTTGGAAATACGTGTTTCATATGAGTCATCAGAGGGGTTATGATTGCTCTTCTGTCGTACTTGCAGCAGGTCTGAAAAATGCAGCTACACATGAGTCTTTCAGATGCAATGTGGGGAAGCAGGGAAGAACATGAGTTCAAATTTAGGGCAAAGTTACTCTCTAATTCGTGCTGCGAGTGTCCTAGCCACAGAGTAGATCTCTGTTCGGTATTCTGTACTCTTTTTTTTTTAAATGAAACCTCAATGGGAGTTCTGTACTTGGAACATGTACAGAGTAAGCGTTACTTATGCTGTGAAGATCAGAGGGGAGAAATTTTCCCCAAATGTCATCCTTCACCAGTATTATTGACAGTGCTCTCTGTTTAACTGTGACTCACAACCATGAGCTTAAATCACACAAAGGAAGGGCTCTGAAGTCCTGTTCTGTGACCTAGACTTTCAGCAAGAATGTTGGAGGTCAGAAGTGAGATGCATTTACAGAGCTGTGCATTGATGCTGTCTGATGATTGCTCATGTTGTGTCTGGCACTAGTAAGTGCTATTTAATTCCCTTTCACGTATGCAAAATTCACACATAAAACTAAAAAAAACCCCAACCAAACCAAGCACTAGCTGCCTGCTTGTTTTGTCGATATTGGCAGCTGATTGTAGTTTACATTCAAGATTGTGTATGACTATTAGGCATGACCTATTAGTAGGCAAGTAGACTTGTCTCCTGCTGATATACATCACTTCATTTTTAAATAAAATAATACATATAACACATACTAAATTATATGTGGTGGTATCATGTCTGCTAAATAACTGTGAGGGTTTTAAATTGTTGGATCGCCCTTGCTTGTAGTTCCCATTCTTTGCTCTTTGCTACAGTGAACTATTTACTGCCTCTGTAATTTCAATAGTGTTTAAAACAAAATCATACAAAGTCCGGATTTGCATTATGGAATAGAGATGTCAACACCTAATGTAAATGAAACTTCAGGGGTTTGGCTCTTCTGTAGTCTCCCCATCAGAAATAGGCAGCAGGAGGAGAGGCACAGGAACAGGGGTTTTGTCCTACTTTCTGTCTTTTTCACTTGTCTGAGCTTGTTTGCATGTTATGCCTTTTGTTTATTTTTAGTTGCAAACTTTAGAAATCTGATTTGTAGAAATATTGAAGGTAGCGTGAGTCATTTCATTGACATGCTCTGTTTTCAACAATACCAAGACACTAACATTGTTAAATTGGCTTCTTAAACTCTGTAAGTTACATATGAAATAATTTCGTAGTTAACTTTTAATATACTTTCCAGTTCTGCTTCAGCTGGATGGACCCTCACACTGACCTCCATGTGGTTCTGATTAAATTTAAGAACATGATTGCTCCTAAAGCCCCAGCCCTTCAAAGGAGCATGAGATACATAACATGTAAGAAATATTTACAGAACTAAACTGTGGACAAATTGAAAATGCCATCTTATTTCTGCCATCCTTTTCTATATTTGTTACACTCATTATTGCTTAGTTGTAAATTAAGATAACCTACATGGTTGCTAGTATTCAAGGCTGAGTTGAATTTGATTTTTAAAGTGCAATATTACAATATCAGAGAGAAAAATAAAAATCTCAGTATTGGAAAACAAAGCCAGAATTACATTGAGGAGAGAAATAAGCAACCTCTTCCGTTATCCAGTTTAGTGGCTCGTACTCTTTTGGAACAGTGAGACAAAGATGGTTGAAAAACCTGTCCTCAATCCATCATCTGTTGTAATTCATCCTCTGTTAAGGGAATTGTGCTGCCTGGCTGACAGTGGTACAGGGGTAGGATTGCTTGAGATGCTGTAAGATTCAGGATTAGAAGTGTGTTTCTGTTGTTGCTGTTCACAACTTGTAAAATCTCTTAATGCTTATCACAACAAGAGAAGGGGGGAAAAGGTCCCGAACTCATGAGAGTTTGAGTTTCTGTTTAAGCTTTAATCATTCTGAGCTCATGTGTTGCACAGTGGAAATATATTAGAAGTGTGAGGAGAGGAAAGGAGGAAATTAGTTTTTTGGAATTAAGGAATTTGGTCTTGCTTTTTTTACTGGGACCTAGTGAGTATGAGTTTCTGTCTGTTTGATTGCCCATCCTAGGTATCCAAATCATGAAATGTCTTTCACTTCCTGTGGGAAAGGAAGAGACTGTCTTCTAATTGGACTCTAGAAGTTGGCTCCTGCAGTGAGCAGAGGCATCTTCAAATAGATCAGGTCGCTCAGAACCTTGTCTTCAGTCTGGCCTTGAACGTTTCCATGGATGGGACGTCCACCATCTCTCTGGGCAACCTGCCCTAGTGTTTCACCAACCTCATAATGAAAAATGTCTTCCTTATATCCAATCTAAATCTACATGTTTTTATTTTTAAATCATCGCCCTTTGTCCTGTCACAACAGACCATGGTTAAATGTCTGTCCCATCTTTCTTACAAACTCCTACACAGTACTGGAAGGTGCTATAAGGTCTCCATGGAGCCTTCTCTTCTCCAGGCTGAACAATCCCAACTCTTTAGTCTGTCCTCATCGGAGACGGGCTCCATCCCTCTAATAATCTTGGTGGCCTCCTCTGGACTCACTGCAACAGGTCCGTGTCCTTCCTGTGCTGGGAGCCCAGAGCTGGATGCAGCACTGCAGGTGGGGTCTCACCAGAGCAGAGCAGAGGGGCAGAATCCCCTCCCTGGCCCTGCTGCCCACGCTGCTTTAGATGCAGCCCAGGACACGTTTGGCTTTCTGGGCTGTGAGTGCCCGTGGCTGGGTCATGTCCAGCCTCTCAGCCCCCAGCACCCCCAAGTCCTTCTGGGCAGGGCTGCTGTGATGTGTCCATCCCCCAGCCTGTGTTGATACCAGGGTTGCTCTGACCAGGTGCAGCACCTTGCACTTGGCTTTGTTAAACCTCATAAGATTCCCATGGGCTCTCTCCTAGAGCTTGTCCAGGTCCCTCTGGAAGAGATCCCATTCCTCAGGCATGTCAGCTGCACCACTCAGTTGGGTGTTGTCTGCAAATTTGCCAAGGGTGCACTCAATCCCACTGTCTGTCCCATTGGTGAAGATATTAATCAGTACTCGTCGCTGTACGGACCCCCGAGGTACAGCACTCATCATCTACGTCCAGACGTTGAGACATTGACCAGTTCTCTGAATGTGACCATCCAGCCAATTCATTATGCTGTGAGCAGCCCACCCATGAAATCCATCCCTCCAGTTTGGAGAGAAAGGTGTTTTGGGGGACTGTTTCAAAGGTTTTACAGAAGTCCAGATGAAGAACAGCCATAACTCTTCCCGTGCCCGCTGATGTAGTCACTTTGTTTTAGAAGGCCATTGGGTGATCAGACAGGACTTGCCCTTCCTGCATCCATGCTGGCTGTCTCAAATCACCTCCCTGTCCTCCATGTGCCTTGGCACAGCCTCGAGGAGGATCTGTTTCGTCATCTTCCCAGGCACAGAAGTGAGGCCAACAGGTCATTAGTTCCCACGGTGCTCCTTTTTACCCCCCTTAAATATGGGTACAATGTTTCCGTTTTCCAGTCACCTGGGGCTTGCCATGACTGCCATGACTTTTTAAATATTATGGAGGGTGGATTGGCAATGCCATCCGTTTCAGAACTCTGGGATGCATCTTGTCAGGTCCTGTAGATTTATGTAAGTTCCAGTTCCTCAGGTGGTCATGAACCTGATCTTCTCTTACAGCTGCTCCCCTACTCCCTTTCTTGTGGTCCATCCACTCAAGAGGTGTGAGAAAAGAGACTGTCAGTGAAGACTGAAGCAAAATATTGTTGAGTACCTCAGCCTTCTCCTTGTTCTTTCTTACCAGTTTGTCAGTCTTGGCCGTTGTGGGGGTACACTTCCCCTGACCTTCCTATCGTGGCTGTAAAGCCCTTGTTACTCTTTGCATCCCTTACCGAGGGATGCACAGCTCCAGCCACACCTTGATACATGCCTTGGACTGCATCCCTATACTCTTCCCAGAATACCTGTTCCTACTTCCACACTGTGGCATGCACTGTCTGTGCATTTTCTTCTTGCTCCTTAGTTTTACCAGCAGGCTGACTCAGCCATTGCCTTCCTTCCCTGGTTTCTTATGCCTGGGGTTCAGGAGCTTTTGACCTCTATGGAAGGTGTCCTTAAAAATCTGTCAGCTCTGTTCCGCTCCCTTGTCCTTGAGGGCACTTTCTTGGGGGGGTCCTATTGACAAGCTTCTTGAAGAGCTGGAAGTTTGCTTCCCTAAAATTCAGGGTCTTGTCTTCAGTCTTTACCTGGCCCATATCTCTCAGTACTGAGAACTCTACCAGTACATTATATTATAGAAGGCCATACAAAATTATCGAAGTGGAATTTCTTAGTTTTTTACAATTTTTTATTTCAGTATTTTTTTAAAAATTGCTTAGTAGAACTAAAGCAAATAGACTGAAGTTTGATATTTTGTATACATACATTTTTAGGTTTCCTTTGTAACTGATAAATATTGTTTGAAACAACACAGAACTGCCTGACACAAAGCTTTAGTATTTATTTAGAAATATTGCTTTTCCAGGGGACTTACTTTGTCAGTCGGTGACAGCTCTATAGAAACACAGGGAAAATCAATCATTGATTCACTTGGGAAAGAAGCATGCAATGTTGTCTGGTCTGGGTTAAGAATTTGGAAGAAGTTGCAGGTGTTGTAAGATGGCCTTAGTCAAATGAGTAGTATCTGAAAAAGGTTATTTGAATCCCTGCTGAGTTGTTCTGGATCTGTTTTCCTTCCCTGCTTTTTCATTTTTTTCATACATATTCATATAAACTATGGTTTGGTTAGTACATCTGTTTCGTATATTTATGAATATTCCAGAATCACAGTATGCTGCTAGGCCAAACTCTACAGAAGAATCTAAGAACTTCCAGATAAAAGCTCTGCACAACTGTTCTTTCTTTCACTTTTCATAATTTCATGTTATTCTTATACATAGAATATAATGGATCAATATTTGTGAGCAATATCACTTTAGTGTGCATTAAAAGAGTAAGATTTTCCCTCTGTGCCTTAATTGATGGGAGAGTAAAACCAGCAGAATTTACTTAGATGGTCAGAATATAGATGTGCTGAATGCAAAGGAAGCTGTACATTTTACAGATTTTTGAGTTAAAAATACCAGAAGAAACACTGAAATCCATGAGCATGTTAGTTATAAGGCAGTGGGTGCTAAGATTTGGCCACAGGTGAGTGTATCAGATCATGTAAATGTCTGATGTGAAAATGGCCTGGAGAACTCTTACTGCAGTGTTCACTGCAGGGTTTTTTCCCCCTCTTTGTACTAACACTGAAACTAATAAGCTAATTTCTGCTCGTTTTGGAAGGTTCCTTGTTTGTTTTTTTCAGTTCTTTACAGCTTGGTCTTAATCATTCCTCTGCTTTCTCTATACTTCTTTAGGCCCTTTTGAAATCTCTTTGTTTCTAGACACCTTCACATGCTTCCTATGACTGGAATATCTGTCTCTTACAATACAGCATCTGTCTTTACATTTCTCTTTAAGAACGAAGAAACACTCCCACTTTTATCTGAACTTTGAGCACTGCTGCCGTGTGGAATGCTGCCTGTGCTTGCTCTTACATTTGACCTCCAATTGTGTTTTCTCAAGTTAAAATACAGCCAGGGCTTTGTGTACATTGAAGTGAGCTGACCCTGAATTCTGTATTAAGATTCCAGAGTTGCTTGAACTGATTGGGAAGAACCAGAAGTCTACAGCAGTAATTTTACTTATATTTTAGAGTAAATGGCTTTAACCTACAACACATAAAACCAAATAATGCAGCAAATGTAGTGCAGGTTTTTCATTACTGGCTTCTTGCATTGTAGATTATCTCCATGTTTAGGCTATGCAAAAGATTGTTACTGATCACTGCAGAGAACTGGATGTATTGAAGCATTGTACTGCTTCTGATAACTTGCAAGAATATACTTGATCAAATCAACAATGAAATAGCATATGCTGACATCTGGTATGCAGAACTTAATGAGAATTTTAATAGTTGTATCTCTTTAAGTCTGCTTTAAGTCTACTACTTTCTACTTGCACTGAAGCATTGTAACACATTTTACAATCAAATAAGCATTTGTAACAAGTGGATATAAAGAGACATCTTTTTGTTTTTTTCATGAAGTCCAAATCTTCTGTTACTCATGGGGGTTAAAAAACAAAAGGTGCATTCCATTGCTTTTGTTTCTGAAGTTGTACCTAATTGCAATTCTGACTGCAGAGGATATAAATTGATATCTGCCTGCTTGGATGTATCACATACTCTGCTACCATCAAGCTGTGTTCCAGTGATTTCAAAGGATTGAAAAAGCAAAACTTTTGTTTAAAACAATTTAATAATTACATTTTACTGGCCACAAATGGTTTGCATTGACTAGGAGAGAGAAACTATTGCTGACCATCCGTTACAGTTCCTCAGAAAGTCAAAGGTAGCAGAAAGAATACAATGGCAAAAAAAAAAAAAACAACCCTCAATCAAAAAAAAAAAAATAAAAAAAAAAACCCCCAAAAAAGCCCCCAAAAAACCAAAAAAAGTACCTAAAAGGAAAAATGCATGCCCCAGGAGGAAGCATAGCTGTGTAGACAGTGATGCTGATGTGTGGGGCTAAGGTTAGGGGCTTTTTCTGCCCACAGGTGCCTCCTTTCACAGATGATTGCCCCTGAGGTCTCTCAGCTGCTCAGGGTCTGCATGTGGCTTCCTGTGATTCTCTCCAAGTGACCTTGGGTAGCTTGAACATTTTAAATAGCTACAGTGGTTTCGATTTATTAATCTAGATAATTTTGACAAAACTGTGTGAAGAGTAAGCATACCAGCCTTTTTAAGGGATTGTTGACCTCTTGTGTGATCTGAGAGGTTTTAATTACCTCTATTCTTTAAATTAGTTCAGTCAGAGCTTTCTTGGAGCCTAAGGCAAATGAGGAGATAGGCTTTGGGAAAACACGGACCTGAAGACCTTGCCTAATTTAATGGGTCATGTATTCCATAATCCTGAGAGAAATCTGAAGTAGGATTTAGTAAAACTCCCCTGCTAAAGTGGGAGTAGAGGGAAAACGTGACTTCTGGACTCACTCGTATATGAGTCAGGTAGTGGTTACTCATGAGGGCAGAAGGTCTTTGTGAGGAAGATAAAACAGCAGCTGTAAATGTGGAGATTAGGGGAGCTCACCACTTGAGATGCCACTGCCACCTCTAGTCACCCCTTGTTTGCAGTGACCTACCCTTATGACTGAATACTTCTTAATGCACACTGAGAAAGGATCATGTGGGTGGTTTGGTCAATGATATAAATGAGATGATAAATTCTGACTGTTGATGGCATCAGGGATGTCAAGCAATAGCAGAGAAATTAATTTGGCAAGCACAGGTTGAATCACAAAGCAGATACGCTTTATTTCTTCAATATCACTACATTAGATAAGAAATTTGCAGAGAAAAGAAGGCAAGATGTCTTCTGAAAATGATAGGATTGGCCTATTTCTGAAGTATGGGTGTACTGTGAATTGTTTGACCATCCAGGGCTAAAGCTCTGTTTAATATGAAGTACTGTCTTTGAGCAGAGGAATCTGTTGGTGCTTGATGGATTTTTCTGCTTCTTTTGCAGTTTCAGGAATGGAAAGGGGAAAAAATTAGCCTGTAAAGGATACAGAGTTTCCAGGGTAAATGTTCTAGGGAATGATCATTAGGCACAAACCCGTTAGAACTATAGTGCCCACAAAGGGCAAAATATGCAATTTGACTATTCCTTTGAAGTCTACAGTTGTTTCTGTTGTGCATGTGAACAACTCCCCTTTAAAATCTCTGAGAGTTATAGTGTATATTTGAGGACTGAATGTGGTCTGTAGAGCTAGATGTTGCCAAGAGAAGAGATTTCATAACTTCAGGATTCAGGAAATATGATCAAGAGTGGCAGAAGGTTCAAGGATGGTGATACTGGAGAAAGGTTGGATCTTGCCAAGAGGAAATTGCTGGTGACCTTACTGAACTAGCATGGTGCAGGCAGATTGCAGAGATTCAAACATGGGAGTAATTAAAGAGGGCATGTTTTGGCATGTGGCTGGGGGAAAATAAAATCACAAAGTTGGAATAAAAGAATCATTAAGATGTTAAAAATTTTGAATTTAAGTGTTCCTTCTTGTCACTCACTTGAATGTAGCATTGATGTGACAGAATGAAGGAGGGGAGTGTATTAGGCACAACTGTAAACACTAGTTTTTTCTGTTTTATGGAGAACATAGGTTCAGTTTTGTCCAGCTTAACATCCTTTTTTTTAAAATTCAGCAGTATGTTATTCAGCCATTGTTACTTGTAACCAAGCAAATATGTTAAAGAAATAAATAACAAGCAAAAATTATTCTGAAACACTCATGCAGCAAATAGGTTGTCTGCAATTTCCCTGCTTGGAAAACATAATCTGTTGCTGAAAAACGGATTTATGAAAAGTGGTTAAACACACTACTTAGATCATTAAAGGGAACAGATATTATTTATGTAAACTTCCATTACTCTCCATTACCTGTGTTTCTCTGTCACCATATTGACTTATAAAATAACCCCTTTCTTCCCCTGTAATCTTGGTTGCATTTAGCAAAAGCTGAGGTGGCTGCTGGGAGAGCCTTAGACAATGCTGGATGTACCTATACAAGACTGTTGCATTTCCACCTTGTTCAATTAATTTACCTGTTTCTTTTCATCATAATCTCTATGAGAATGACACAGCCTATAGCAAACAAAAGAGTTCCAACTGATCACAAAACAGTTAGCCTTTTTCATCTGCCCTTTAAGACCGATGTTATAAAGGCTGTTATTTCTTTACTCTTTGGAGTAAAGAGTTTCAGCTTTTGTGGTTTATGTGCTTGGTGTGAGAATTAGCTTACGGACATGTACTTCTTCCTAAGGTATATGCTGCACTTTTTAAAAATGTCCCCTGTGGTAAGTAACAACTAAAGACTTTTGTTTCATTTTTGTATTTTTTTTGCCAGCAGGCATGTGTTTCTTTCTGGTACTGAACTCAGTCAGTATATTCTGGGTATAGCTAGGGCCCCAAGTGATTAAGAACTCAAACAAAAGTGATGTAAAAAACAGATGTAAATCTGTCCAATGGCCAGAATCAAGTCATCATTTGCACTGTGTAAAACCGATGCATGTGTCTAAACTTAAGAAGAAAAAAAGACATCCAGCTTATAGAGGGTGAAATACAAAAGTGGTAGACACACAGGAGAGGTTGGGTTACTACTGGATGACCAAGAATCAGCTGTAATACTCCTTACAAGAATCAGTGGCCCTGCCACTCCTGCTTTTAGGAATGGGCTTCTAAATTCCTTGCACTGAGGTTTCCACTGTTCCTGGGCTGATTGAAGAGTTTCATCATGGGGCAGTTTTCCCTGTGTGCAGGTGGTGGTGTTGGAAGGTGCCCATCTGCACCACCTTCCTGTGTACAGGTTTGGCTGGACTGTGTGCAGCCCTATTCTTCCTCCTCAGCCTTTCTCCCAGAAACCTTTCCCAGCTGTATCCTGATGTGCTAAACTGCTAAAATTAACTCCAGATTGCTCTGTTTACTGTGTGCCAGAGTGACATAAGACAATCAGAGCAGCTTCCTCTCAAATAAACTCCAAGAAAGAGGGGGTACAGGATATTAGGATGGAAAATACAGGTTCTGGGAAGAACCCTGAGGCTTAAATGCCTGTATATTAGATCATTTGTCTCTGCTGTTTGCATTTTAATTCTAAGTTTTGGCGGCTTCGTATCCCTGGAAGTGGGGTTTTCAATTGTTTTTCCTTTTTGTATTTCTTTTTTCTCTTTAAAAGAAAACAAAAAGGATGTTAGGTCAAAGTAGTCATTTGTTCTCTCCCCCTCAAATGACACTGGAGAAAAGTGAAATAATGATCCCCTAAAGTTGTCAGCCTGCTTGTGGACCATGTGCACATCAGTGCCTCTTCTTCACGTGAAGTCAGTGACCCCCTTTCTTGTATATGACTCTGATCAGCCATAAATATAAAACTAGTTTTCTGCCAGCTCCTGTCTTCACAGTTGGCGTAGCATCCTCTTTTCTTACCTTGCAACTTGCAGCCTAAAATACAAATGTAGCAGGTCTGAGGTCAGATATTTTCCGTACATCTGAAGGTATGGATGCACTGGTTTTGGCTGGTTGCTGCTTATAAAGAATATCTGTAAGCACAGTAACAGCAGCCCTACTTCCTGCTTTTTTTCTTCCAAAAGCTGCTATAAATATGCCTCCTAATTAGATCCATAATAGTGTTTTGGTAATAGCACTAGGTTTGTTCTAAGACAGTCACGCTGCTTCCAGAAGCAGAGGAAGAAACCCAAATGTATTCAAAATAAACTTCCGAATGCTTTTACTGAATAAAAACACCTAGGTGCTGCCAGCTATTGGACAGTTGCCATACTTAGAAAATTTAATGCATAAAATTCAGTGCTTCCCAGCATACTTTTGGTCATACGTCAGCCCTATCCTGTCCTCTTTTTATTATTGTCTGTCTACCATATGGACATATCTCTTCTCTTTGGAAGGGAGAGACAGGTGATGCACTTGGAAACTAAACATCCTTCTGAGTTACAACAGTTATGTATTTTAAATGTAACGAGGGAGCATATAGAAGGGATTTTGTTCGATTTAGCAAAGAGAAACCACCTTAGTTTCACTCTTATCTACACAAAGCCATTAATGTATTAATCAGAAGCAAGAAACAGGAACGGGAGTTATTATTGACTAAATTTCCCCTTCAAACTTTTTATGCATGTATTTCATGCTAGGTTACAGATAGTTGATGGCTTTAGGATGTTAGCAGCCTTTAGTTTCAGGAGTAGCAGAAGCTTAGAAGGTTTTTTTCCTCCTTATTTTGCAGATGCTTTAATTTGATAACATATTGAAATACCCTGCATTATAAAATAAATTGAAGTTGATTCTTTCTTCTGGTCTGTACTCACTTTAAAAATATTGTGTGGCTGTAGACAAGGCTTTCAAGCAGAGCTTGGCACGGTTTACATATCAGACAGATGTGTGCTAGTTCAACTTACTGTGGGGGCCCTTAAGGAGAAATCAAAGAACATGGGAATTTTCTCTTGCAGCTTCAGAGAAATTTGTCAATTCAAAAAAGACTAGGAGCCGAAGTACAGGTGGCAAACAGAAAAAAGAGCTGGGGCATGCCGATGTTGGATTTGAAAAGTACTGTAGGTACATAAGGACTATTTGGCAAGTGTTTTGTAATTGTTTTCAGGAAAAAGGAGACCTGGGTATTGGTAGCCAGGAGCCAGAAATGTTATACTAGATCTTTACAGACTAATGGTTGGTTAAAGTTATCATGAGTATATTGTAAACAAATACTGAATTGATTCATGATATCTAATTGTATTTATATAATCCTAGATACTTAAAGTTTTCTTCTTTCTTTACCCTTGCAGACTTATTATTTCTAATTATGTATTTGGGCTGTGTTCTGAATAGGATAGAAAAGTGTTTTCATAGTCAAAGACTTTCTTGGCACACAGCACTTCATTGCACTTGATTTCACTTTCTTTTTTTTTTTTTTTTTTANTTTTTTTTTTTTTTGACTGATTCCTAATCAGTCAAATCCCAAATGTTGGTTAGTTATTTCTTGCTCTGTGGATATTTGAGTTCTGTACATACAAATGTATTAAACTTTTGGATAGCTATCTTTAAAAATGAATGTATCCAAGGTATCCAAGAAGTATTTAAATTTGTAAACCTCATTAACATAAAATATTTGACATGTTTAATTTTGTGTGTGAGTGTGTGTGTGATATCAAGCAGTTTTGGTCTTTTGTTACTTACCACTTAAATTTTATTTATGCAGAATTTGTTGTGCTCTGAGGTATACAGAGAAAAACAGTTCAGAAATACTCTATTGGATTGGTGTGCTGAAAGAGAACTTTTTCTCTTAAGACTTTTATTTTAGGAATCAATTAATTACTATTTAATTTTCTAAAGTTATTGTCGTAAAGATTTTCCATATCACTATTTTCCATATCCTTGTTCTACAAGTGCCAAAAACAGTTGTTAAACTTACCTTGAGAATTAAGATTACTGGGACATATACTCAGAATTACAGTTCTGATACTGTAATCAAGGTTGTATAATATGTATCACGAACTTAAACACACTTATATCATCTCAGCAGAATGGAAGGCGTAGAATAAATAGAAGTTAAAGAGAGTGTATGTAAATGATGTCTATGTTTCTGCAGTATTCCTGCTGTCTAACACAAGGAGTCAGCACGAGTGAATTTTTTTTTTGCCTGGTAAGGAGACTTATAGGTAGCTCTTTATTACTTGAACTATGAAAATGCAAACTGAAGAGAAATGCTGGAGTGAAAACTGCTAAATAACAGCACCAAATACAGTCCTGGATGAATCTTTGGAGAAATTCCAGGAAGCCCTCTCGGAAGAACTTGTCTAGAACAATTTGCCAGGCACGTCAGCGGGACTGTGGGGTGTAGCTCAGTTGTGGTTGAAAGAAGAATGCAGCAGCCCGAGTGGTCACAAGGGAGACAAGAAAAGTATGCTCTGTTAGGAAGAAAAATAAAATTCACTTCTCTGTAGTGTAATTGAAACAAGGCCTGGTCTGTTGGAATGAAATAGGTAGTTGTGCAAGAAGGCACATTGGTTCTTCTGGAAAAAAAAAAGGCAAAAAGTTTTAATGTACTGTTTACCATTTTTTAATCAACACACTTAAGCCCTACCTAAGACTTGATAAAAAAACCAGCAAGGGAAATCTTTAAATGAAGACTAATTTCTTGCCTATTTGCAGAGAAAATCATACCTCTATTCTAAACCATTATTGTGAGACAAGATTGTGACCAAAAGCTGCTAAGATAGCATGTGCAGGCAGTAGAAGTCACAGGAGGAGGTCACTTGGTCTACATGTCCACATGGGTATTGTCCATACTGTACTTAGGTGCTCTTTGGAAACTCTTATAATAGTGTTTTGCCCGCTATCCAAAAAATAAAACATAAAGGTCTCTTTATAGCTTGTAAAATAAGTTTTCATTCCGCTGCATAGACAATAACGGATTTTTTTATGCGAACAACTGGGGGAGATTAAGCTTGCTTCCTTAGAGAGCCGGCCTTACACAGTATTACAGTACTTGTTTCCATTTAATTTCTTTTCCTAAAAATAACTTTGAAGCCCATTGATCAGTCTAAACTGGATTTCTCAGAGAAGTGATTTCTGATGCTTAAAGTTTTAACAAATCTATTAATGCTACTAATATTGCCCCTGCGTTCATTAACTACTGTGGATTTGTCTTGGCAATGAATGCATGCAGGCAAGAGATATTTATGATCCTGGGAAGGATATTTGTCAGAGTTTGTTCTTAAATCAACACTTCTGCCATTTTTTGGTTTTCTACTGTCTAGTGAGGTACAAATCCCAAATGACGCTTTCCCCACACTTGTGAGCATCTATTTCCAGTGGTTATCTTCATAGTACGAAGCGGACTGTTGCTTCTGTTCCAGGGTAATTTTGTAAGAAAGTGAGTTCATCCAAAGACTTGAATCCATGCTTCATTAATTATTGCTCTCAGAATTGTTTTATTGCTGGTTTTTTATTGTCAATCTCTTCTTTAAAGAAGTCTTAGTCATTAAACTGCTTACTAGTTACATACATCCAACATCACTGTATATATACACTGCACTAGTCAAAATATTTGGCAGCTGGCAACTCTTCAGAGAAGTATTTGGGAGAAACAGAAGGGCCTCTCTGTTTAGTTTTGTTTATTGATTCCTTTAAAAACTCCTGCAAAACATCTCTTACAGTTTAGAAATTACAGATTTAGCAAATTGAACTCTTTCTCATGTATATGACAATGAATATTAATTACAAAAGCAGATGTTTGTGAGAAGAATATTTGCCTTCATTTCTAAAATTGTATTGTATATTCAAGACACACAAGCTTTACTTTGCGTCTATTTTTTTTACCTTGAAAGGTTTTTATTAAGTATATTTTTTAAAATAACCCTTGCTCTTCATTATTTTTATTAAGAGAACCAAAGTAGTGTGAAAGGCAATCACCTACATTTTAAGAATTGGTTATAATTGGTTATAATCTCTGATTTTCTGTGTCAAAAATATGTCACCCAAATATTTTCACCCAAATTGTTTTGGGATGGAGGTACTTTGTGACATTCTGTTGTTGTTTCAACTTATTCCATCGAGGCTGATGTGGATTCAGCTTTGATGGAAACTACCTTTTAAAGTAGCCAGGGTGCTTCCATTGCTCTCCTTTATTCCCTCATTTTGTTGTTTACCCAGCATATATGTGCCGTGCATTTTTTCATTGTTGGTGGTAGCGCCTGCTACAAATTCTTTTTCAGCCGATTCTTGTATTAGTGAGACTGTCTCTTCCCCATATTTTCCTTTGTTGCAATAAATTTCACCTTGTAGAAGAAAATTCCATGAGAGTGGAAATAAAGCATCCAGGTACCCCCCTCCTTAAAATAATACATAATAAGAGTGATTAATGCTGCGAGAAAATAACAGTAGCTAAACATCTCTCAAAGCAAGCCAAGCCAACCAAGCAGTACTCTTTAAAAATGTATGATGCTTCCATTCAAGAAAGCAAACAAAGGTGCATAAATTGGCTAGATAATGCTTATGCCAAGTGGCATAATTTCTAGATACAGCCTTATTCTCTCTCCCCTTTCATCCTTTCTTTGGGGACAAGAGCTGGTTAGTTTTATGATTTTTTAATACCCCTAGTATGTTGTGGGTACTGCTGTAGTCTAAATTATATAGATGTAATTGCAAAAATTATTCTTACCGATAAGAAACATACACTCACTATATTTTCCACACTATTTCAGTATTTTTAATGAAAATCATATTTGGTGTTTGTCTCCAGTAAAGAGATAATGAAGTATCGTGACTGAGGGAGGCTTGTATTTTCAGCTGAAGTAGCTAGGCTGAAACTTTAATATTAAGCAGCCTTACAAACCAGGGCCACAAGGTGTAGGTAGCTTGATTCCAAAAGCTTTGCTCTAGAGACTGTCTTCTGACATAAGATATTAGGAAAAGTCGTGGAGAGAAACAGTTACGAAAATGTATGATAAATAGTTGAGAAAATACTGTTTTGAAATTGATTTAGAATTGTATGTGAAGCCAGTGTAGAACTTGAAGGAACAATTATTCCATTTCTCTCTTACCTACGTGGATTTTAATTGTGTGTTTTAAACTACTGGGAGTTTCCACATGTACTTTGGAATTTGTTCCGTATTTGAGATACTTGGGTAAAATGGCATAAGGAGTTAGTAAGGAATAACTTATTTAGGAGAAAATGAGAATGGCTGTACTTCCATAGATGAAGGATCTGTCTAGCCAGGCACCCCCTCACTGTGGCAGTTCTTAGTGGCACGTGTCTAGGAAACTTCTGTGAAAACTTGCAAGTCTTCAGCAGTTTGTGGCTGAAGAAACTGCTGAGACTGAGGTGATGTGTTTTCATATAGGAACTATAAATTACTTTTTTCACCTTTAACTTCTTCAGTGGCTTTCTGAACCCATGCAAGCTTTTAGCATCAATATATACATCCACAGCTCTTGGCTTAGAGGAAATGTACCTGAACACACACAAACACAGCTGGTGCCCATCTTGTCTCTTGCTGTCCAGACATACTCCTGGAGATAAAACCAACCAGAACCGCAATTACAGTCCCGAGTGCACTTTCTGCCAGGTCTGTACTCCATGCAGTCAGTGGCTTCTTGTTTATTCCCTCTCTCCCTTTATTATTCAGTGGTTAGCTTAATACTTTATTGATACAGATTCCACTATGGTGTTTCATTGTTATGTAACCAACTCCTCTTTAACGAATTGTAGGTATTTGAAGTCCTCAGTAACATTTCAGACTGTGTGGAAGATGACGCTGACATACAAACTTCTAGAGACACATCAGTTATGTTCTGCCTACCCAGAAAGGAAACAAACCTTAATAATCAAAACAGAAACCATCCTTTTCCCTCCTTTAACACTTTCTTGATAACTCAGTCAAGAAATTATGCAGGAAGGACCACTTGAGCGCGAATTCCTGAGGAAGGAAAAGATAATGTTCTAGCAATGTGAGCTTGAGAAGTCAAATGAAGGGGATGAGCCTTGTTTCATATGTCAGATTTTTTTCATTTTCATGTCAGATCAACTATCAAAACATGATTTTTTTTCCTCTTTCTTTTAAACTTGGTGTACTATGTCTGAATGCTGATACAAGACACAAGTTTCTTCAAGACGTATGTTAGATAGACTCCTATCCCTAATCAGGGAATTTAATGTGTAGTGAAACTGGCAGAATGTGAATATTTTTACAGAAGGCATGGAAAAAGTAAGTATCGTAAAGATTTGACTGTAACCTGAGAAGTACACACTTCTCTTTCCCTGTTCTTCGGAAATACTACCTACTTCTATTAAAAAAAACGTTGTGTGCTGCTGTTAAACTGATATGAACAGTGAGTAGTCTGTGATACAAAGGAGATATGTAACATACTTCATTTCTGATTCCTCTGTATGTCCAGACTGTACTGTAATACGGTGTGGATAAGATGCCTTTTATTCTAAGGCCACCAAAGGTTAAAAGCTACTGAAAACTCTGTCCCATGAGTATCTCTGACAGGAATTCCTGTTTACATTCTGAGCAGAAGGAATTGTTGAAACTGATTTTTTTTATTTTTTTGTAACCAGCAACTGCTTTAAGTTCTCAGATCTCAGAGCTCAACATTGTTGTGCAAGAAATAGTGCTAGAGTTCTTGATTATTTCTTTTTAATCCAAAAATGCAGGATGCATGGCAACCCAGCTGGAAGCTAGTTGTGCCACAGGACATTTAACTCTTTTCAGATAATTCTGGTTTTGCCAAGTGCTTCATTTAGCTTAGGCTTCTACCTTTCAAAGTCTTCACAGATATCCCTGGTTTATTCCTTTGTAGAACAAAAGCGATCTCCTGTGTGCAGTAGAAAGATGTTGTAGAAAGATGTGGGGGTTTACATTGATCTCTAATTAAACACAGAATCACAGAATAAGCTGAGCTGAAAGGTACTTGGAAGGGACCCACAGGGACCATTGAGTCCAGCTCCTGGCCCTGCACAGGACCATCCCTGTCAAGAATCACACCATGTGCCCAAGAGTATTGTCCAAATGCTTCTTGAACTCTTGTCAACCGGAAAGAAGCTAATTTTGTTCTGGTTACAGTAAAGTTCTTCTGGAAGGTGTTGGACTTCTTGTTTCTTCCCTCAAATTAATGGTTTTTAATCAGAAAATACAATACGAACATGTCAGATTACACTGAATGTCAGTTCAGCACTTACTATTTGAAAGAATTTTAACCTCGTTAAAATACAGGAAAATTATGCCAAACAGAATTGACAGCAATGACTCTTCTGAGAACATTACAGTAGGTTTGAACAAGAACAACTGTAGAACAGTACTGAAAGTAACTTCAAAGAATCATTACTGTTAACTTCAAGGATCTGGGTTTTATTTTAAGCGTGGAAGCTTGGTCAGAGAGTCTTATAAAGAAAAGCATTCCGTGAGCTATCTCTAATTCACGTAGATATTTCTGTAGTCATGATTCAACTTCTTCTGTAACCATCTTATGTGTTACTCTCACCAAATAATAAATTCAATTTCTGAATCACTTCAGTTATGTTAATTAGTTTCAATTCATTTCATTAGGGCTATCTACTTCTGCCTGAGAAACCCTGTTTTATCTAACCTTATATATCAGTGTGGCTGCCTAAAAATCTGGAAAAAAACCTGCTTTTAAACTGGGTGTCCGAGTATTGTCCTGAGAGTGGAATAACAGGTTTCAATTCTAAGCGTACTATACTGCTTTGGAAACCAGTGTATTGTGAGTACTCTTGATGGCATTGATAGTAACCTTTCTTGTGATCTCTAAATGAGTTGAAACTAAATTTTTGAAGTCTTTGGTTCTGGAAGCTTTGGATACCTAATGGTATTTTGAATCATGGTCAGAAGTCGTTCTTAGCACAGTCTTTCTAAATTATCGTCTTCTATTATGGTATCATTTCTGCCTAGCGACAGCTTTTCAGTGATGTAATTTGTAAGTCTTAAAATGTAACATCTGTTTGTTACTTGGCCCTGAACGTTTGATGTCGTATGAACGCTTAACAGCACTATGCAAGTACTTGCATGACACACCTGTATTGTGAAAATATTTTTTCAAATGGATGAACAGGTGTTGTAGGGGCGGTTGTTCTGTTTCTTTCTTACCAAGAATTCTTTTTGTTTATTTTCTTTTCAGATAATGGAGGACAAACTTTAGCAGGTGGGAATAACTGGCCACTGAGAGGGAGAAAATGGACCCTCTGGGAAGGAGGAGTGAGAGGTGTAGGCTTTGTTGCAAGTCCTTTGCTGAAACAGAAAGGTGTAGAAAGTCATGAACTCATCCATATCTCTGACTGGCTGCCAACGCTGGTGCACCTTGCTGGAGGACATACCAATGGCACGAAGCCTTTGGATGGCTTTGATGTTTGGAACACTATCAGGTAACTTTCATGTCAAATCACCAAGTCATCATTCTGGCATGAGAAGAATTTAATCAGCCCAGAAAACAGGACTGGAATGGTGAGGGAAATATTACCTGTTTCTTTCCCATAATAAAGGGAAAGTATAAATGCAATTAATTGTGCTGTCCGTGAGAGAATTATCCAGGCTGCAGATTAATCCCGGTTACAGACGCAAAGCCTCCATACAGCTGTAACTTGGTATTTTGAGTTTTTCAGTATGAGCACAACAGCTCACAAGCGTGGTATACTTTTTCAAGAACATTCTGTGATCCTGAAGTATGTTACCTGATTTTGCATAGCATGGAGTATAAGTTAGTAAATTTTATGGACCAAACCCTGCTCTCTACAGAGCTCAGTCAGATATCTCTGCAGTATGCATCTGGAATTGGACATGTGGGAAATCTATGCAGACATTAAACTCACTGAACATGGATTCCACTTTGATGGTTTGTTAGCTCACTACAGGACTTGTCAGGCTGGCTCGACGTGTAACCATTCCTATAGACCCATGTCGTGCTGTCCAGTGTCTCCAAAAGCCTTTGAGATTGCGTACAGAAGTAGACCTGACCTGGTTCCTGAAGGTCGTGATGTCGTGACTGATTCAAGCAAGCTGAAATACTCAAAAGCACAGTGCAGGCAGGCTTAGATGACTGGAAAAAAAGGCAGCATAGCTCCAGCTGGGTTATTTCAATGTTCTTTTATTCCTCTAAAAAGGATTAAAATGTCCTTAAAACCTAAGTTTCTGCAGAATTTGAAAGTTCTGTGCCCAACCTTTAGTTTTGCAAATATTGCATTGGTTTAAATGCCTTCATTTCTTCCTTTCCTGTGCTGCATGTAATGTATTCATTGATAGGGCTAAATCTTGTCTATCTTTGCAGAAGTTATATTTATTTTAGTAGGTCTTCGAATATAGTTTTAATTCACATAAGAATAACTCAGGATGGAAAGTTCAATACTGCTAAAGCAGAAAAAAAGGACTAAGAATTCTATTTCCTGCATGCTGTTCAGTTGAGGATTAGTGTTCTGTTTCTGGTGGTAGCCTTTGTTCTGTTTTTATAGCAGGTAGACTATACCGTATCATGTGTGTTATCACCTTTGTCCCCTTCTGGTTTTTTGTGTGTCTTAGTATCCTAGACTGTGAATTGCAAGAGTTAAAAGCAATTCCTAAATAAGCATGAGCCGGAGTGCTGTCCGGGTTAGGGACTGAGATGAGAAATTGAGAGTACCCATCCGTGGTTAGCTCTATATGGACCTTGGAGTGAAAAACAAAAAGCAAAAACCAAACCCAACCCGCCACACCTCCCCAGAACTAAATGCCATATCTTGAGTTTAGAATTGTTCAGTTCTATACCTGTAGCATTACCTGTTTGAAGCTGGTAAGCTTGATTTCATTCTTAGTGCTGCCTGTGCTTCTGAGGAGCTAAGGGGAGGTTTTCTGTAGTAGCTGGAGTTTACAGGAAGCTCATGGCCTTGTGCCCAGGTGTACTGTATGGCTCTCTTCCAAGTGGAAGAAGATAACGATATGTATAATTGAGGCCAGGGGTCATTAACTGCCAGGAAGGAATGGAGATTCCCATCCAGCCACGAAAAGTAAAATGTTGTACTTGTCAGTGTTCCTGTGGGAAAACAGCATCAGCAAGATTCAGGGTACACCTAAACCATAGACTTTTCTTCCAGCTACCATTAGAATTCCTGCCTACTTCAGGTTCACTTTCAAACATGTATTTTTTGCAATGGATTGATCTTCTCAGATCAGGTTGCTTCAGCAGGACAGTTGTTCGGAATGATAGGTATAGCTGTACCAGCACTCTGCTGACGTTTGCATTTCTCTTTTTGTAAAGGGAATGAATGCAACATTTACTGGCACTGCCAGGGAACAGGTGCCTACCAGTGGTTTTGGGTGTGTCAAACAGAGGGCCCCTCTGTTTGGACAGGTAATGAGTCAGGTTTTCTAATTGTTAGGCTATTCCTTGGTTGACCTTGCAGCCAAAATGTCAAATTTCACATTATTTTCCCATGTAATCAGGATAAATGAATGTATTAAATTTCATGACCATAATTCAAAAGGTCACTTGAATATTGGATAGCAAACAATGAAAGCCCAGTGCCCTTTTGGTGATATCTGATGAAAAGTTCAAATACATTGTTTTTCTGGGACCAAATGGCTCATTATGAATGAAATTATAACTTGCTAAGATTCTAACTCATTTGAAAAAAGAAATTAATCACTGTGTTACATCTATTTTTTTTTTTCAGTACAGCCTAATATGAATAGATTCATAAGCTTC
>VZTF01002323.1:209180-235882 GCA_013397755.1 Cnemophilus loriae | reverse complement strand
ATTGAGCCCAGGATTGGACAAAATGTATCCAGACCCCTGATTGACATCCCATGGGTATAAAAGAGGCTGCACAAGCCCAGAGCCTTGTGCCTCTGGCCAGACCTACTACGCACCCAGTGCTGCCATTTTGTATTGTGGGCATCGCCGATTGTTATTTTTATTAATAAATCTTTAAATTTTTATAAAGTGAAGCGTTGTTCTTCACAATGCATATGAAATAATGGAGACAAAATGAGATGAGTATCTCAGAAATGGAGTCATCATCCTGCCTGATGTTCTCTGGTGTTTATGGGTGAGGTTGAACTGCTGGAGGGAATTAACAGGATATTGCTTTAAATTAGGTTTCAATGAAGAGAGAGAAATTGACTTTAAATATCTATAAAGATACTGAAGAAAAAATTTTTAAATTTTAGGTTGGCATCTTTACAGTTTGTCTGAACATATTTTGTATGTAAAATGGTGAAAAGTTAAAAATGTGACTTGAACATAAAAGTTGGATAGCCTGCATCTCCGAACATCAGGTCACAGCAGGTTCCTGAAGAACACTCGGTGTGCCACCTTGACTACTCACTTCGCAGTCTAGGTAATGATGGCATTGTAAGTTCTGCGTCCTAGCCAGTGTGAGCAGGCTTTGCTAAGAAACTAAAAATATTCTCCTAGTAGAGTGGAGCTCCAAATGGCTGCAAGAGGAAGAGTTCCAGTGTCAACTCCAGTGGTGGAAGACCTGGCTATTGGAGACCTTTAGGTCAGACCTAACCACAGTCAATGTTTGCATCACTGGAGACTCTGTCCCATAGCAGAATGTTCCATTACCTAACACTGGCCTCTGTGATCCCACAATGGGATCTTCCAAATAAATGAAACTGGCAGAATCAGAATCAGACCACTGAAATAAGTGTCAGCCCATGGGAAGACACTGTAAAACTTTCTCCACCTGCTATCAAAAGTATCTTTAAGTAATTGGATTGCTTATTTATTACGTGTTTCTTTTGAGGGCAATCCCAGTTTAGAGATGTTGTTCACAGTAAATGTGGGACTGTGAGTGGGGCTTCAAAAAAAGATCAATCTCATCACACACGCAGCTCTTCTCACCTTACTCAAGTGAGACCCATTGATCTCAGTGTCCTTCAGTCTCAGAATTGCTCATTCATCTTATGACTAGTATTGAATTTTTCTGTGGTCTGAGGTTTGAACAAAGGAAATGTGCACTGTGACCAAAGCTGTTCAGCAGATTTGATCCAAATATGTGAATATTTCCCAGCAGCCTGAACCAACAAACTGTACAGAGCACTGAAAGACCAGTAGTGAGAAACAAAAAAATTGCACAGTTTTATTGTCAAGCCACGGCTCTTCTGAACTAAAAAGACAAGTATTCCTTGCTGGTACATGACAGTATTAGTTTTCTAATTTATGAGGCTGACAGCAGCTACAGTCTGACAGTAGGTTGCTCTCTCAAATTAAATAAAGAGTTCAGTAGTGAAAGCCCTTGGAGTATGCACCAGGAAAGGTCGTGTCACAATACAATGCACACTTCCACAGTGCAGCAACATAGAACCTTTCCCCTAGAAATACACTTCAACAGGAAACACAGAGGATTTTCACTGGGTTTTGTGTAGCAATATCACACCAGTAGCTTGAAAAATATCAAATAATTGCCTATATTACCATCTGTTGAATGAAAATTCTATCAAACTTAATGCATGATTTTTGATACTTGTAAGACTTCTAACTTTTGTTACTTTTAAGATTTTTTTTTCCAGTTGAAAAGAAGGTAAAATACTAGCAGAGCAAAGTCTTAACAGTAGCTACTGAAGCAAACACAACAAGCTTGTACAAAAGTATTCTTAAACCCAAATATAAAGTCTTCCGTGGGTGTGGTTAACCAGTTGCTTCAGCTGCCATGCAGGAACTCATTTAAGCAGAGAAGATAAAAAGAAGAGCTGCATGCAGCTAGAGATGACTCTTGCTGGGGATTTCTTGACACTGTGTACTGGAGAATGACATTGTCAGTTGTTTGTTATGCATATATAAAATACCCCACATTTGATATAATTGTGGATTGTTTATTTTTCTGGTGTATAATTTTCATTTTATTATGTCCAACAGCAATTTAGTTTCCACTTAGGACTTGTACAAATTTCAGCAGAAAGATAATATTTAAAGAGAAGGTCAGCCACATAGAAGTAAAACCCACAAATCTTTGTGTCTTATTTGCAAGAGACATTGTTCCAGTCATTAGTTCTCCAAAGAGCCCTTTGTATTTGTATCACATCCAAACAAAACACCAGAACTTAGAATACGAAGCATAAATGTCTTCAGTATCTTTACTGTTCCTTTCATTTTCTCTTCATGCTAGAAACATAATTGAGGACCACAAATAGCATTCTTTTTCAGGCAAAAACCATAACATAATGTTTATTTTGATGTCAGCCTGTGGTGGTTGTAGAGTTTTCAGTCCAGACACTCAAACAAAATGAAAATTGTCTGGTTACCCTAAAAAGGATACACTCAAGTCCTATGAAAGGCCATTAAAAAATGGGTGAAACAAATGCTCCTCGGGGAACTAAAACCTGGCCTTTGAGAGAAGGACAAATCTGTGTGCTAATGTGAAGTCTGAATACCTGTGCAATAACAAATCAAAACCCAAACTAGGGGTTAAATCCCAGTAAAGAAAGAGCAGTCTGTTACCTTTATTTCTACAGAGGATATTTAAAGGAAGGGGAGTTTGAGTATCAGTAGGTGTGAAACTGAGACACCTTTTGCTTCCAGAAGGTTTACATAGCGCCTAAGTGAGATCATTAGTTAGTGTAATTTTCAGCATACTCTTTGAGAAGACATCTTCAAAGGCTTGAAAACAATTTCCCATTTAGGAATTTTAAGAAGACTTTTTTTTCTGAAATAAGTATATTACCTGAAGGAGGGATATAAAGTTTTGATTGGTAATGCATGTAACTCTTCAGTTTAATACAGCAGTGATGTAAAATTGCTGTCCATTGAAACTTACAAGCTAATTTTAATTTAAACGGTATAATTCATCATTCTGTGACCTTCTATTGCCTCCATGGATGCGCAAATCCGTTTGGATACATGTTCTTTGGGGAGAAGAAATAAAGAAATTGTTATTCCAGGCACATTTCCAACAACCACAGTCTATAAATAAACAATTAAAGGCATATCAAGGTTCCACCACAAGCATCCTGACAAATTATATACCCATTACAAAATGGCTGGCTATGAACTTAAACCACACTAACTGTAACAATTTTTGAACCTTAATACCAGGGCAGTTGTGCCAGCTCCTTATGTAAGTCCCAGACCACCTGCCTTCTCAAATAAAAGACTACAAATTGTTATTGCCACCTGATGTCCTTCTCATTGAATACCATGTGTGCAGCAGGTGCATTACAGTTAGTGATAGAATGCACCATGCCAGGTGCATCAGGTTTGTATTCTTCTAAATCTGACCACTATGAACACAGAAATTCCCAAAGCAACCTCCACCAATATTTTCTGAGGCAGAACCAACTGAGCCAAAAATATTGCAATACCACCGAAGAGATTATGTGTTATTTAATAGAATTAAACAGAGAACAACACTGACTTTTTTATCAAGGATATACAAGAGGCTTCTCTGTAATAATTTCCACCTTTAAATAAGGTCATGGATAATAAGCAATGTCACTGGGAATAAGGAAGATGGCTATAGGCTGGCTTTAACACTGCTCCACTCAACATGTTAATGAGGATTGCAGAACAGCTCTGTCTTGAGGGGACCTCGAGAGATCACCTGGTCCAACCTCTCGCAGAAAAGGGAACCTAGATGAGATTGTCTAGCACCCTGTCCACATCTTGTGCTTTGGATTTCAGGCTAAAGGAGCTTTGGTAGCAGACCAGTGTTAACAGTGCTCACAGCGCACTCAGGTTTTGTCTGTTGACTCCTCTGCCCCACAGCAAACAAGCTGGGAGGGGACACAGCCAGTGCAGCTGACCCAAGGTGACCAAAGGGATACCTCCCCACCATATGACATCATAACAGCATTAAAAATGCTTTAGCTCAGGCAAGAGAAAATGCTTTGTGAGATGGTGGCATGCCTGAAAACACAACTGATCCCAATGATCAGTTAGACCTACTGATCCCCTTCAAGCAAATATTTTGTAAAAAAGCAGACAGATGGTAACGAACACTTGGGTCTACCAGTTAATTATTTCACTGATTTATTTTGCTAAATATTACCATGACTACACTAAATAAGTAAAGGGAGGAATATAAAGACAGGCACAGCTCTTACACTGGAAAGTGTTAAGATGGGGAGAGTAATGCCCTTCAGAAGAATGAGACCATGTTAACCACAAGAATTCACTTTTAGTTGGTGACTCTTTGATAGCATCAGGAATACTTTCAGAGGCATCCCCAGAGGACAAATGTTGCATCAGAAAAATCACTACAAGAGATAGATATTTTTTGAGGTTAATAAATAAATAGTGGAAGCCAAAGCCTGAGAAGAAATGATAACTGAAATATTAGGAAAGCAAGGAGTGCATAAAGAAAGAGAACTTCATCTCAATAACTGCTAAATAACATTTCAGAGTGAAGAAAATGCCCAAAAGGTCAAGCACCATCTGATGAGCTTGTGGAATTTTTTTCCTGCTTGATGACAGAAGATGATTCCAGAGGTACTTGCATTTAAAAGAGGAAAAAAAAAGTACAATAAATCTGTAACTTATTTTGGCAGAGCCACATGCAGGCAGGGAATTTAAATGCCAAAGTGTTGCTTCCTGCCCATCTTGTAAAACAAATGGTATTGTAAATCAACATCAGGGTGAATATACAGTCACATGAATGTCTGCTACATTCCAACTTAAGGCTTTATGTCTTGTTTTGAAAGCAGAACCCAAAAAACAGACCTGTAAGGAGCAATGACAGCTGAAATGTCTTGCAGCCAGCCCCTGAAGCATTGCTGTAGTAAGCCCAATGGGGTTTCACACTAAAAAACCAAAACCAACAACTGTCCCACAGTCCTTATCCAAATAAATCTCTTACATAACTCAGAGTTTGGTTGACAAGAAAGTGGTAAAGTATTGATAAACCAAATTTACAGGAAGAATAGCATCACAGAGAAGAAAGAAGTCTTTCGGTTGTTGGTTCTGGTTTTTTTTATTACCAATTTCTAGTAGAGCTAGTCTAGAAATATTACTGGTACTTCTACAGAAAACAAAAATAACACAAGGTCTACAGGACTGGCAGATTGTTATGGCTCTGAAGAATTAGAAATAACATATGTATTAGGCTTATATCTGGTTCACCCAGGCTGAAGAAGCAAAGGCGTAAATGAGTTATGTATATATGTAATAGATGTGCAAGGAAACAAGGTCAGATTTCACAGAATAGGTTGGGTTGGAAGGGATCTTAAAGATAATTTTGTTCCAAACTGTATGTCATGGTAAGGGACACTTTCCACTAACTGTGTACTTACTTCCAGTAAGTATAAAATAAATAAAATTAAAATCATATCATAATTCCATATTGTGAAAAACACTGAGTATGAGAGATTGAATCTAACAGCATTACTAAAAGGCATGCAAGGCTGCATGTCATGCTTGGAGCAAACAAAAACACTTTCATTTTAGAAGAAGATGAGACAAATCTTAAGAAACTGGGCTATATACCTATGGGATGTTAGCATCTGCTTCTTGGCTTTGGTTCTCTTTAAAATATAAATATTTCTGACGTCTTTACAAAACAAGCAAAGGAAGGATTACCTGCTTTACACGATTACTGTACTGCACCCAGACAGCTCCTTGGTGACTAACAGACACATGAGTTGATTCAGCCTCACCCAGAGGAACCTTTCCTCATTTGCTGGAATATGACATTTTGCTGTACAAGCAGTCTCACAAACTCCAAAACATAAAGTCTCAAAGACAAATGATCTTATGAGAAGGAGCATTCACCAATCTTGTACAGTGAGTGCTAGTACTTGACAGTGTCAATACATCTATGCACATGGTGAACTCTCCTGATAAAATCTGAAGACAAGATTCAAAGTCTGCTGAAGTCAATGTACATCTTCCCTTTTTCTGCATTTTGTTGCAGTTATAAAATCCTAATTCATACTTCGTTAAAAAAAGAAAGTAGCTTTTTCTCTTTTCTTAGCACCAAAACATCATGGCAATAAGCGGTTTAGTGCTTCTGAATGAAAAGAAATAAAGCTCATATTAGAGCAAATGACAGATTTTATTTTAACATCACTTTCATGTTGTCTCCAGGAAATGAGATAAAACACATTTTGTCACTACATCAGTGCAAAGGCAATTGTAATATGTAGCTGTATCAAATGAAAAATCTGATTTCTACCAGCACGGTGAGTCTGAGTGTATCAAAAATAACTGTAAACTCTCTGATGGGATTTTGTCAAGCTGGTGCAAATGACACATTAATTCTAATGATTCAGTATCAGGCACAGGGTAAAACAATTATCATTGAAATACGTCACAATCTGAGCAAAAACTTGGTATTTTTTGAAGTTACTGAGAAATAGCTAATACCTCTGGACTACAAACAAGTACTGTATCACTCAAATGAAACAGGATCTCAAGTTTTAGATGCATTTCTTTCTTCACTTAACTGGATTTTGCCATGTTCATGTTGCTTTACCATGAACTCTGCCCCCCTGGATAATATCCAGGAGGAGTATTCAAGATATGGCCTTATCCAGATGTCAGGCAGCTTCTTCCTTCTGATAAAGAAACAGCCCACGCTGTCCTCATGTGAACATGGGCGAACAGCCATGGGTGCTTCCCCAGACTCAGAGTGAAAGCCAAGCACATCTTCATGTCATTGTCACAGAGGGCTGGGCTATTACCATGTATCTGTGTGGCGGGCGAACAAGGCTGTCAGCTGACACCCCCTAACATGACACTCCAATTTCCCGCTGGTTTTGAGAGCAGCCATCCCCAGCCTTCAT
Source organism: Cnemophilus loriae (assembly GCA_013397755.1). Taxonomy (NCBI): domain Eukaryota; kingdom Metazoa; phylum Chordata; class Aves; order Passeriformes; family Corvidae; genus Cnemophilus; species Cnemophilus loriae. The sequence goes on along the minus strand of VZTF01002323.1, from coordinate 228,917 downwards.
CAGCCACACCTCCTCGTCATGACAGATGAAAGCAGAATTTCCAGGATACCACTGTAACATGAAAAATCTGCTGTGAATCCTGGCTGTTTACACACGGAAATGTAAACGAGGAGGATTATGGTAACATACTTGGTGGCGGTGGCACTTGTGGTGGCAGTGTGTGTTGTGAAAAAAAGCGAGACACCTTAACGAAAAGTCATGCGGCTAATTACAGAACTACAATTCACTTACAAGATCCAAGTGAGACTTGAAACATAATCTCTTGATCTAAACCAAAATTTAGTAGAAAAGAGATCTTTCACATAGCACACAGTGATGGCTGGAAATTGAAGGTAGAGATAAAGGGGGAAAAAAAAAAGATGTATTGTTTTAACAGTAAGAACAACCTAGTTGGAATTGAGGGGCAGGACAGTAGGGGAGAAAACCTTCACTTTTTTTAGCTAGCTAGAAGTTGAACACTTAGCTTACATTACGGTGAGTGCCCTGTATTGTCACTACGTAATCTCCAAAGGGTGATTCACCCCCTCTTCAACATCTACCTCATGACACACAGGAGGTCCTTATGTGCCTCTATTGATTTTATAAAGAATTCCTCCAACTACAACAGACAGGACAACAGTCTTCTCTTTTCTGTTATTCAATTACAATACCATCTGTATTCTTACATTTTAAATATATATATGATGGCAATCTATGATCTTTGCTTCAGAGAACATAAGGGTGTAAAGGTTATACATATGTGAAAGCTGCACATTCTGATGTAGCATATAGGATGAAGAAAACCTGGGCACTGCTCACACGTAGTTCATGGGAATCTTACTCTGGCCACTCTGAAGCAAGTAGTTCTGCATGTTATCTTGCAAGTTTTAAACTAATGATATACTTCTAAATCTTTCAGCAGGCATTGTGCATTTGGCCTTCCATGATTTAAAATATGTAAATAGAAACAGCTGAATGAAAGCCATCAGAGAAACATCAACCATGAGAACTTTGCTGCATAAAAATTATGTATATGAAGGGCATAGATTTTTCTATTATAAATGAAATGGGTTGCTTTGAACAAATGCAAGTAGGCAAGACTAATTACAGTCATTAATTAAATTGTGGCTTAAAAGTAAAAGTCATATAGCACTGCTGCGCATGACACCTTTCCACTAGCTGGAAACTAAAAGAGGATGATTTCAGTTGTGAAAGAAATCATGAATAGTATAGAGCAGTTGGCTCATTCTCATCATAAAGAAAAGTGGTATCATGCACATACTGCTTCAGTCTTCAAGTATTTTCTTACCAAAAGAATCTCATCATATATTATTGCATTGCTCTAATACCATCTGATTTACTTATAAATTCTTCTTCTTAATGTGTAAGTGGTAGATGGGTGGGTCACAACAAGCTCTAGCTTACAACTGCTGTTGTTCACAGACAATCTCTCTGAGTGCTAACGCCCTAATGAACAGGAAGAAGCAATAAAAAGAAATTAATGCATCTTTTTTGCAAAAACCAAAAAGGCATAAATAAAAGGAGACTGCCAGCATATGTGGTCTCCCAGTAATGCCTTGGAAGGCAGGCGAGAACAGAGATCATCCTTCGGTTACGAGTGTCTGAAGTGGCTGCTGTGTGGGAAATCAGAAGCTGAATGGGATGCTAGCTTGAAGTTTGCATTAAACTGGCAGAGGGTAGGTTTAGATTACATATTAGGAAAAAGTTCTTCCCTGTGAGGGTGGTGAGGCCCTGGCACAGGTTGCCAAGAAGAGCAGTGGCTGCCCCATCCTTTGAAGTGTTCAAGACCAGGTTGGACAAGGCTTACAACAACATGCTCTAGTGGAAGGGGTCCTGTGGCAGGTGGGTGGAACTGGATGCCCTGTAAGGACCCTTCCAACCCAAACCAGTCCATGATTTTATGTGTCTAGAAAACACTGAAACATGAGCTCTGTCAGATCAAGAGCTGCACTGCTGAAAGATGCTGACATAGATTCCAAGATTCAAACAGAAGGACTTCCCTTCGAGGTCTGTTAGATATGGTTGTGCTCAAAGATACATCATGATAGATGCACACACACACACACACGGAGTTGGACTCATCTTATTTAGCTGTAGCTATTTTTGACAAGGCACAGATGTCTTTCACTAGACCAGGTTGCTCCAAACTTCATCCAGCTGGCCTTAAACACTTCCAGTGTAACTCAATACACTACTGATGCAAAATAATATGTCTGTAAAATGGAGAAAGTGAAAACACCAGTTATTGTGCTTTTTCCACACAGCCTGTGGACACATCTAAGTGCTTTAGCATTTTTAACTATGCGCTCAAAACACACAAACAATAGCCCAGGACATGGTAATGATTACTGATGCCATGCATTATAAAAGCTTAAAGGTTTGGTAGTAAAATATTTTTGTTTCCTATGACATAGCTGAACTGAAGCTCCAAATGAACTGAGAATAATTAGAGCTGAAGGCATCTGAAGGAAACTCTGGCAGCTGTCCAGCTCACTAGGATTTGAATAAAAGCAGCAAAACTTCCTTTCATCTGGAACAAAGAAAGAAATACCACTACTGAAATGCATGAGAGAAAAAGGGGGAAGGGGTGCCACATACAGGCCTGGAATAAGGAAATACAAAAAAAAAAGTCAGTAGTTCCAGATTATTTAATACAAAGAAAAAGGATAAACTAATTTCAATTCAGCACAAATGGCAGGAAGAAATTATTTCTTTGTTCTGCCTTATCTTTTCTGTTTCAGAAACGCCAAATGAACTGAGAACAAGTTCTTCAGGCTTCAAGCTCTTACTCATTAACTGTAACAAAAAAATCTCAGATAACAGATAATTAAAAATAAAGATATAAGATAATAAGATAATAAGATATATGCATGTTAGTCTTGCAGATCTTGACCTGAGAGTGGCAGGAAGGGGAGCAATTAAATTAATTTTTTTATGTGGTATATTTGGTCCCATTAGTAAAGCAGATTCATAGGAAAGGCTAAATATGAGTGCCATAACTTGCATTTATAAAAAAACTCAGACTTTACAGTGCACCACACACTAATTTGGTATTTCCTAAAATATAAAAATAATGTTCCTTCAGCCCAAAAAAAAAAAAAATTTACAAAAAACCAAAACCAACAACAAAAAAGAAAAGCACTCTATTAATTTCAGGCAGTTATTACTAACACTATTTTTACTCAATATAATCAAATTCTATGTAAGCTGGGTTTTTTTCTTCTGTCTGAATGCCATGAATAGAGTTTGAAATATGTTTTCATTGTGCAGCAGCTGTAAGAGCTCTTTGTGCTTTTTCTTTTGGTGGACTGTTTCTACATTTGAGGATTGTAGGTAGAAGCACAAATGAAGTAAACACAATACAATGTGTCACATTCTGCTTCACAAAGAAACAAGCTGCTCTATTTAACTCTTTGGGATTGTTCCTGGAATTTGTTTTGGGGAACATACACCTCTGGAAATTGCTTCCATGGATTTTCAGCAGAGGTACTGTGCCTAAGTTTAGCTACTTATGTTAAGGCATATAGTACTATCTGTGGAGAATAATTTACTTCTGGAGATCTAACATGTTTGTTTCACAGTGGAATTACCCTTTCACTCTTTAATGCATTGCACCACAGGGTCTGCTGCCTTCAGAAGTCTACTACATTTCCATGTCCTGACTCAAGTTTCTAGGTTTAGCTGCAGATTACCTGTCCTAAATCTGTCCTAAGATGAGTGCATGGTCATGGGATATGCACATCAATGGCAGAGAGTCTCTACTCATACTACTTATAACTTTAGGCTACAAAATTTAAGGCAATACTGTAACTATGGGGGAGTTATGCTTTCAAAAATATTCTCTTGCAATGTTATCTTGCACAGAAAGTATGGCAATATAATTATAATTACACAAACTCTGCAATAACAAAGGGAAAGGAAACTACTTTAACACCTCTTGACTGGTAGAGGGGCAAATGTTTAAGTAAAAGATGAGATAAGGATCAGACCTTAAGCAGCTGAGTTAGGTAAGAAAGTGCAAAACACTTTCCCAGAAGAGGAAGTTATCTGTCTAAATGGACGGTTGGGCAGGAAGTCATATAGAGAGAGGATTCAAAGGCTGCACTACTTGTTTGTTTAGTTGTTTTGGGCCTTTGATATAAAAAGATACTGAAGGCACTGAACACACTATAAGAGAAGGGAGAGAAAGGTTACTGGAGGAAATTAAAAGCAGTTTGGTACTACTAATGCACATGCCATTTTTTGTTTCTTTTATTATTATTGATAATTTATTATATAGTTAATAATAATAATAATGATGATGATATGATGATGATGATGATCTCAGTAGCAAAGAAGTTTAACTAGTAGTACTAATTAAATCTATTTAAAATGAAATTATGCTAGCTGATTTCCTCAATAGGTTTCTTGGATTATTTAAGATTACCTTTACTCTTGCTATAGAGAACAGCCTCCTCCTCACAAATCATTGGTTAGAAATTCAGATAACAATACCAGGGGGTGGGGGGAGGGGGGGCAAGAGAATCAATATTCACACTAATTCATAATATATAATATCGAGTGAGGTCACATCGTGAGTATTGTGTTCACTTCTGATCTCCACAGTACAAGAAAGACAAGGAATTACTGGAGAGGGTCCAGAAGGGCCACGAAAGATGATGAGGGGTCTGGAGCATCTCTCCTGGGGAGAGACTGTGGGAGCTGGGCCTATTCAGTCTAAAGAAGAGAAGACTGAGAGGGAATCTTGTTAATGCATATAAGCATGTCGAAGTCAGGTGCCAAGAGGAAGATGCCAGACTCTTTTCAGTGGTACCCAGTGATAGGATGAGGAATAACGGCTATGCAATAAAACATAAGAAGTCTCATCTCAACGTAAGAACTTCTTTACAATGGGGGTGGTGTAGCACTGGAGCAGGCTGCCCAATAAAGTTGTAGAGTTTCTGTCTGGAGATATTCAAAACCCAGTTAACCTGGGTCTACCCTGTGACCTTGCTTTGGCAGGGGGCTTCCCCTCCAACCCTAGCTATTCTGTGATTTTATGGTATTTTGTTTCAAAATATTATCTTCTTATTTTCCTCTAGAGATGACAAGAGCATGAATCTGAAACTGGAGGAAAGCTAGTGTAGATAACTCACATGTTAAGCAAACCACAAAAACAGCAACATGGTGGAAATAGCACTCTGAGACAGACCCTTAATGACTCAGATATTCTGAATTACTTTTGAAAAGGAAGTGGTTATTTCTGTATGGGGGGAAAAGATATCAGCTGTTGCACGACACTTCACTGTAATTGTACTCAGGGCTCTAATGAAATCACCTATGGTTGCCAAAATATAAGCACAAAGTACTTAACACATCTCTCAAAACTGCCATTATAGGAGTGGGAGAAAAAAACCCTTAAACCTAATCTTAGTTCTCCTGCAACAAAGAAATTATATCTTCCCTTGTTTGTTTGGCACTGGCCCTCAAAGTCAGAAGGTTCTGGCTTTAAAGAAGAAGTGCCAGATTCTTCTGATGAGAGATAATTCTTCACTGTAACCGTTTACTTAGAGAAAACCAGGATCAATGGATACAGCAGTGGAACAGAGTCTACCTTGTCTAGTTGAATCTCCAGCCTGGTGGGTTTCAAATGTTTAAGCTCATAGTTTCAAATTAGATGGAGGACTTGCTGAATTCTCTCTTGCACATAGACTTGGAGAAGAAAAGTCAGGCATTCACTCTCTGTCATTGGACTATGAAGGAAGACCATAGTAAGGTAACATTATTATAGAATTTTGTATGATACAAACATCTTGCTTTAACTTCAAATGTCAAACCATCCATTTATTATTATTCTTGTGCAACTGTATTGTTATGCTTGACTTCTTATAAGAACAGGAAGTAACTCACTAGTTCAGTGCTTGCTCACCCTCAAATCACGTGAAAGGAGTTAAAATCTTTGCAAGTGATCTGGATGGTGATGGAAAGTGCACCCTCAATTTGCTGCTGGTATGACACTGTGGGGACAAGCTGGTACTAGGAGGAGTGGGTGATAAGCCAGAGGGTTGTGCTGTCATCCAGAGGGATGGACAAATGGGTTGAGATAAAGATTGTGCAGTTCAAGAATCCTGCAGAAAATCCTGCAGCTGGGAACAACAACCCCAGGCACCAGTATATACTGGGACCACCCAGTCGGAAAGCAGCTCTGCACTAAACCCTAGATGTCCCACTGGACCAGAAGCTGACCATCAGTGAGGTTGTTAAAGTAAGCACCCAAGAGTAATAAAATGACAACATAGGAGAATGGAGAGTAATGGTCCAAATTTTAAAATTTTTTTGGGGGGAGGGTGTGTATGTGTGTGTGTGTGTGTGTGCTTATGATGTGAGGTTGGTATTATTAAATAAATTACACATTTTCTTCCCTATCCCTTCTGGGATTTTATAAATGAAAATTACATTGTGGTATTTTTCTCAGATTTGTAAAATCTGCTGGTAACATTCGAAATAAAGAAAAGTTTTCAATGATTACTTATAAATGCATAGCTCAAAATACAAGAAATTATAGGATTGGTCTTGTAAACAGAATAAATATAACGTCCTTTAATGCTACAGCACTTGTGCGTTTTTTATTCCCTTGACAGCTCTTTCCTTTCCAGGTTAATCTCCCAAAACAGTCAGACAACTGGGTTCTCCCTGTATTTCTCTAGAAGCACAAGGTTTTCCCTTACATTTGTTAAAAGCTGGGTATATTTCACTCAGAATGACTAGATTTGCTATTTGTAGGAACTGATATTTCAAAATTGTAAAACAAAACTCAAGGCTGAAACACATACTTAGGAAAGTAAATGCTATCCATGTAATAAAGAACTTCAAGAGAGGACAGAGGACCTCCTTTTCTGCTTCCTTTTTTGCTTTTCCTTTGAAAAGCAGTGAGATAGCTCAAACCAAACCCAAGAAACACAATAAAATGGAAAGAAAAATCCCTATATTGTTAGATTAGCAATCAAACAGTTATTTTCAGAAGTGTATGCCTGAACAAATCTCTCCCTTTTCTACAGAACTAGATCTTGTTGAACAAAAGGAACACTAAGTAATGACAATAACCCAGTACTGTAGTAAATGTAAAATATAGACAAATAAACACATAAAAGCTATGGTCTTTCATGTGCAAATGTTAAAACTTTACAGTTGCCTTTAAAACTAAACGGGAGAGAAAATTTTGAATACAAAGAACACTAATTCTCTCATCAGTGAGACACAGTGGCATTTTTCTGGAAGATAAGTGTAACAAAAAAAAAAAGTTACGGAGGTTTTCAGTGAAAAATAATGCCTTTGTTCAATGGCATAATAGCTGATAAATGACAGCTATGTAGAACATCAAGAATGCTTTGTGTTTTTACTGAGAACTACAAAGCTGATTTAAGAGCATTCCCAAATAAGGGAATGAGCTAATACAGTAGCTGTAGTGATGGTTTCCTCTGCCGACAGTCAGTGTGGGATATGGTTCTGTCAGACAAATGCCAGAGGGTCAGCAGAAAAAAATCTTAAAACAAACACCTTAATATGTGTCTCTGCTATTTTTCAGTCCACCCACCTTCTAAGCAAGAAAACTTCACATGCCTCCCCCTTTTTACTTCAACTAAGTAGTTATTTTGAAGTATAGCCAAGTATAAGTATATACATGAAGTCTGTATATATGTACAGACATATATACAGGAAGTATGTATAGCCAAGAACCAAAGAGAACAGATACACTCTTCCTTTGGTGTAATGTGATCTTGCCTGAATGAGAATGCTTAAAACAAAATTCCATGTATCTGTTATCATCTATATTAAATAACTGCAGTAACACTTTTTAATTTAAAAAATTATTCCCACCTTTCAAATGATTAAACATGAAGTATTGTTCCTTTCATGAAACCAGAATTAAGTATTAACTGCCAAAAACAGCAAATGAATTTGACGTTAGTCATTCAAGGTTTATAATTTTTTTTTTTTGTTGTTGTTGTTCTAATAGCAGCAAATAGATTTAAGCACTTTATCCAGTGTCTTCTTTGTCCTCCTCAGTTACCTCCTTTTTATGTACTTTGTCTTCTCACAGCTATTCAAATAACCATCTTTATTCAAAACTTATTACATATTGGTTTTAGGGAATCTAACCTGCTCTTACAGGAACATTTCAATAGACTTTAGTGCCATGTTTCACTGCACAAGATTTGAATGTTTTCACCTTTTTTTTTTTTTTGTGGTTCAGATATGTCTCTATCCAATAAGTGACTATAGATGTATAGGTGCTTGCACTCAAAGAATTCAGTTTTTGAAAGGAAAGACTGCAATATAGTAGTTCAGATGGAGGATTTGTACAATTTTTCTTCCAGACAGTATTTAGGATTATTTCGATCTCTGCTCTTACAACCATCTCTTCTTTTGTTTCTACGTAAATGCTAGCCAATTTGACATGTGGGGAGAAATATTCATGGCATACTACCAAGCAGTTTGCATACTCTGAATAAGAGACACAATGATCTTCATTGAAAAAAAAAAAAACAACCAAACCGGAAAGCATACTTACACATTCAGAGGGCATTAGCAATTGTGCAACACATCTTCCCTAAGTTTGAGTCAACTTGCACGTGGTTTTCACAACAGAGAGCCTGTAGTGGATCAGACCCTATTTGAAAACAAAGTTGTGAAAACAGCTTATATCAGGGTGAGACTATAATGCCATTTTTATGTATATTGAGTGGAAATCTGAAAAGGTTGAAATGTTTCTTAAAATATATAGAGGCTTTGGCATTTGGCTTTGCTCTGTATTATCCTCTCAAAATATCTGAAAAAGAAAATTCAAGGGACTGAATTAACCTTTTTAATTATGACAACACATTGTATTTATTATGCAACATGAAAATTAGAACAGAACTAAACTATTTCGAATTAACACAAACATTTCTTTCCCAAAGCAACAGAATCTTAAGCAGAACCTCCTAGGTTCCAGAGCTTAAAAATGTGATGCTCCTACAAGCTTTTAAAATGGTTCAATATTGACTACTTTGCATTACTCGGATGTTCCACTGAAATGACTCTTCTAAATTGAGTGGGTCTGTACAGGAACACTGTTAGCAGGCTTTATTCCTTATCTCACCTAAATAGGTTTTAAGGAATGACGTATCCCATCTGGGTTTCTTAGGTTTCTTTCACCCTTCACCTTCCATTTCTATGAGCAGAGGGAATCAGTTCTTGAAAAATGAGATTACTTAGAATAGGTAAAAAAATTTGATTCTCTCTGTCTTCTCTGCTCTAGTAAGACTCCACCTGTAGTACTGTGTTCAGCTCTAGGGTCCTTATTATAAGAAGGATGTGGATCTGTTGGAGCGAGCCCAGAGGAGGCCACAATGAGGGTCAGAGGGTCAGAGGGCTGGAGCTCCTCTGCTATGGAAATGGACTGAGAGAGTTGGAGGTGTTCAGTCTGGAGAGGAGAAGGCTCCAGGGAAACCTCAGAGCCCCTTCCAGTACCTAAAGGGGCTCCAGGAGCTGGAGGGGAACTATTGGGAAGGGCATGGAGTGATGGGACAAGGGGGAATGGCTTTGAATTGCCAGAGGGCAGGGTTAGATTAAATATTGGGAAGATATTCTTCACTGCAAGGGTAGTGAGGCCCTGGCACAGGTTGCNTCTTCTCTGCTCTAGTAAGACTCCACCTGTAGTACTGTGTTCAGCTCTAGGGTCCTTATTATAAGAAGGATGTGGATCTGTTGGAGCGAGCCCAGAGGAGGCCACAATGAGGGTCAGAGGGTCAGAGGGCTGGAGCTCCTCTGCTATGGAAATGGACTGAGAGAGTTGGAGGTGTTCAGTCTGGAGAGGAGAAGGCTCCAGGGAAACCTCAGAGCCCCTTCCAGTACCTAAAGGGGCTCCAGGAGCTGGAGGGGAACTATTGGGAAGGGCATGGAGTGATGGGACAAGGGGGAATGGCTTTGAATTGCCAGAGGGCAGGGTTAGATTAAATATTGGGAAGATATTCTTCACTGCAAGGGTAGTGAGGCCCTGGCACAGGTTGCCTAGGGAAGCTGTGGTTGCCCCATCCCTGGCAGTGTTCAAGGCCAGGTTGAACAGGCCTTGGAGCAACCTGGGATAGTGGAAGATGTCCCTCCCCATGACAGAGGGATGGAATTAGATGATCTTTGAGCTAGCTTTTAACCCAAACCATTTTGTGGTTCTATGATTCCATGAATTGCTGAGTTAACTTTCCACACTCTTAGTGGAAGTTTTCAGTATTTCCACTAGCCTTTTTTATTATGCTGTTGCTTTTTAAAAACAAAATAAAGCAGGGAGCTGCAGTTAACATAAGTGATTTTCTGGATTTGGACAACAGTCTGCAATATTAAATTTCAATAACACTAAAGACTCTCAAGAATGTTAGTACGACTTCTGTCTTCCTCGAATGCCAATTAGGTTGTTCAGTTCTTTCATTTGTTTTTAAATATTCGAGGTACATCCCTTTCTACCTCTCTTTCTGTGTACTTTAAAACATGCTGTGGAACCACCCATCTCAGAGATACCTCCATCAGCAGAGTACAGCCTATCTGCCTTATTGACACACTTGATTATAGATCAGATGTTCTTCATTTAAAATAAGGATGCAGAAAGATGGCATAGATCTTTTAGTGCTATCTCTGAATTAAAAAATAATTACAGCATGGCATTGAGTTAAGAGGTGTTTCCCTTTGGAGGCTTGTTTAATTCATCATTATACATGATTCTTAATATCGAAAGATATTTTGCTAATCTGTGCAACAAAATAGCAAAGGAAAAACATAACTCTTAATGAAGGCTGAGGAAGACATGACAAAAAATACAAGTGAAGGTACAAAAAATACAAGCAAAGCTACAAAAATAAAACTAAGAGAACAATGTTTCCCATCTCCCTTCTTCCTCCTCCATTGGGGGCAAGTGTGATAATGGGTTTCATGACACAGCTGAGTAACTCTCCTTCCCGGTGTGGGCCTGTCTTGGCCTTTCATATGAAGTGCTATCATCCTGGAAGGTATTTAAGAAAGCAAGATGAAGATAGGCAGTTCCTACTGCTTTAATACAGCAATTTTTACATCTGAAACGTGGTATCTTGTACCCTGTGGCTGGATTAACGTTTATGTTAATGGGATTGCTGTTTTCCAATGAGTCTCAGCGATTGGAAAAAGGTCTTAAGCAGTTGGTAATGTGTAAAACTCTTAATGTGACACTGATAATAAAGTTTTCATAATGCTGTTTATGGAATTGTTGGTACAGTACTCTCACTATAGCTCTGCAGAGCAATTCATCTGAGACCTTGCTTCTCCACTGACATGGTACTACTCTCAAATACGTCATATTTTCTGTACCTGATAGGTAGGATTTGCTTTAATTTCTTCCTAGAGTCTGGTATGATCCATGATCTTAACTTAGGTGATGAGGCATGGCAAAGGTCTAACAAAAATAGTGTATGTTCTAGCTATGTTGGCACCCAAACTGAGGGATAGAAAAAGGCAGAATATGGCCAAATGCTGGTATTCATACAAGGAGGTAATGTCAGGCATTCCTGTTGTCCAGGTACTCTGTTTCCCTCGGAAACAGAGGTGACGCCAAAAGGTGGATTGGCTGGTTAGGACAGTAGAGTGGTTGGAAGGGTGAGAAAGCAAAGGAGGAAGGCAAATGCAGAATTACTAGACAGTTTGGCACAGATGTAACTAAACAAATTTATGTCGATGCAAATTTTCATTCCCACAAGAATAAATTATCCAGAGGAAATCTGAGTTACAGATATGTGAGTTCAGTTGTAGACTGGAACAGCATCTTCTGTACTGCTGTAAATCACATACACAAGCCCATAACTTTTTCAGTTATTATCTGCTTTAACTGAGGCATGGAATACCCAGGCTTTCAAAGGCAAGCCCAATTAAGAGTAGCAGGTTACCATAGCAGGTGATCTGCCAGTCCTCCACTCCTCTGCTAATACACAAAACCTCACAAGCACCAATATTAAGAAGCATCCTTTGTGAGTGAGAAGGGACACTATCTTCTCTTGTGCAGATGTGACATTAGCTAATCTGCTGCTATAGAGAGACCTCTCTCTACAGTGAAAACAAGATTTAAAAGATGGAGCAGTAGGCTAAAATACCTACATAGTGAAGACCAGTGAAGACCACTGCCAGCTCTAAATCCATTAGAAAGGGACTGTAACCTTGTCTGAAATCTATCAGTCTGACTTTGTTCTTCTGGGAATTGCTGACCACCATCTGCCATGAATTGAAGCAGAAGCCGGAACCCTTTATTCCCATCGTGGTGCCCCTATGCTCGCCTGCTGCAGGGACTAGATGTGCCTATTCCTTGTGTATGCCAAGGCAGCTCTTTGTTTCCTTTTTACCATGTACACTGCATTTTCTCATTATCCTTCTCAGTTAGAAGGATACTAGTATTTAGCCTTCCCTAATTTTCTATTCACCGTGCTAAAGCCTGCTACTGTTATAAACACATATACTGCTGTTTACACAGTACAACTTCCAAGATACACCCAAAGCCTCGTGTATTCATATTATATACTCTGTGATTGATATACTTCTCCAAATAGCTCATGTTTCACTGTTTTACAGAAATAAAGTTAGAAAAATCAATGTGTCATTGCTCATTATGAGGGAATGGATATCCCTGCAAATCGTGCAATATCAGTGAAGGTTGCAAAGCTATTCACAGGAGCTGAAAAATCAGCAAATGAACAACTACATACCAGCACATCTTGGAAAATCTTAGATTAAATTTAAACAGTGTTAATGAGTTATCATTTAAATGTCAAATGAAACTAGTATTATTTGTAGCTAACTGCTGCTACAATAATTGCCCCTATGTAGCAGATGCCATACATCACATGCAATATTTGAACCTCTCATTTTCCTAACCATCATGAATGTCATGTTGAAGCATGTATGTAAGACTTCTACACCTTTCAAAGCAATTGGGTTCAGCATTATCACCATTAAATCCTTAGGTATCTCTGATTTAAATAGAATAGTGAAATGACAGCTAGTTTAATTGTTTAATACCTTTTAGAATTCAATCCACAGTAACTTACAATTGAGCAATCACAGAGTGAGTATGTTTAGGTTATTCTAGAAAGAGTTACATCACTTCTTAGAACTATAGACTACATATGTTCCTACTCCTAGTAGTTTCATGCTCTGGAACTGATTTCAAAGTCAACAGCAGAAATATAACTAGCTTAAACAAATTGCTTCATAAAAGTAAATTCTATCATAAGCAATAAACATAATAGTAATGGAAAGAGTGATAAGTAGACTATGTGAGAAGTAAATGTTTAGATTAACACATTATAAGGTCAAGAAGTTTAGGAGTCTGGGCAGTTATGCAATATAAACCACAGCATTTTACCTATTAAATCTTGCAGTTAGATTAATTCAGTGTCTTAAGTCATAGAATCTTATAACAAAAATAGCTAAGAATAGGAGTTAGCACATTGGATTTTAACAATTGATTTCTTCTTTCTAATTGAGAAACATATCTTAATGGAAAAATTCATCCCGTGATGGGAGTCATATAGGAATTAAACTGTAAGGAGAAGAATAGGACACCTAAACTATCCCAGTGTAACATATGAAGGAACTTGTTCCATGCGAGTATATACATAAGGAAATAGGAATCATGTACAGAATGAATGCTTTAGATGTGTAAATATGACCTCAAACACAGTTACTCATTTTGCAAATACATTTTATATGTCTCACATGCAAATACTAGTTTCTGTACAGTCAGTAAGTGTATACAGAAATTTTGAGGGCACCATGTGAACACACATTTTAAAACATAATTGGCTTCATACAGATCTGATGTCCAGGAAATTAGACCTGGCTGCATCTTAGATAGCAAAACATTTGTTACATGAATCAGCATTCTCTCTCCTTACTTTTCAGTTTTCAATGACACAATTCACAAAGATGTTAATTTGAAAATGTAGGTCAAAAAGAATTGATTTTTTTTCCTGGTAACTGGAAACTTACATGAAAATTTTAAATTCAAAATAACTTCCACTATTATGATTTTATGAGCTTCATTATATAAACATTCCTTGAAAAGACCAATATATAGCTTACATATTACACTACACTATATTACAGCTATATCTAGAATTTTACTCTTTAATTGTTCTGTTAAGCAGGACATCAATTTCTACCATCAATGCAGAATATGAGCCTGCTGACTAGTATATGCAATAAAGATTTTTGTTGATTTTTATAGGTTATACATATAGCTATGCCTGACAGAAATATCCTTTATTTAAATACAAGATCTAGTTAGATGTTTTATATTAAGCCATTGGAACTAATAACCACAAACTGGGAAATTATTTTATTGAAATCAGTGAGAATGATGCATTCCTCAACGGTGTTATTAACTGTTCATTTAAAAATTTCAGAGTAAACAGCACAAAAAATTACTCAAATTTGAAATGAAGGATAGTCCTCTATGCAACAGCTGAGTTTATCCTGCGCAGGTTGCATCACCGGTCTCAGAGGAAGTTCTGTAGGTATTAAGAGTGTAGTTATATTTTCCTGTTTGTTCATTCTTATCATGCTTTTTTCCTTTCCCTAGCTGCTGTAGAAGCACCTATACAAACATCCAAAGGACACCTAAGCAGCTGCAAAAATACAAAGATGTTTGTCAACATGGAACTTCTATCCATTAACAGTGAGAGATACGTTGCAGAAACCTAAGCTCTATCATTACTGAGAACCCTTATGGAAATCAGATGTAATTAACTAAGCAGGGAAATTATTACATGCAAATATTTTCATGTTTAAAATTGAAAAAAATAAAGTTGTCCTTTGCAACTCAGTTTTTCATTTCTTCTTGTGGAAAAAACTCAATAACTAACAAATCAGCTTCCAAAGGTGAGGATAATTTTAGTGTTGCTTAAAACATAACATAATTGTTCAGTGTATCTATACATGGAGTCAGTATATACAGGCTCACAGGAGAATCCAAACATGCTTTTTATGAAGGTATAAATTATAAATACAGGTAAGTATAAATAGGAAGGTTTCTCTTGCATTTAAATACAGACAATGACATGGAACTTTAATAAAAGGATCACAGCCATTAAGAAAGACTGCCAAAGCAATGATGTAGCACTTTTTTGTATGCTACTGACGTTAAAGGGGTGTTGGGTTGACAGGGTGTCATGGTTTAAAAGCCCAACCAGCAGCCAAGCCCCAGGCAGCCGCTCACTCACTGCCCCACCAGTAGGACTGCGGAGAGGATTGCAATGGTGAAAGCCAGAAAACTCATGGACTGAGATACAGACAGTTCAACACGGAAAGCAAAAACCATGCACACAAGCAAAACAAGGAATCAATCCACTGCTTCCCAAGAGAAGGCAGCTGTTCAGCCATCTCCAGGACAGAGGGCCCCATCATGTGTAATGGTGAAAAACAACGCCATCACCCTGAATGTTCTCCCTCTTCCTCCTTCTTATCTCTACTTTATATACTGAGCACGATGTCACAAGGTCTGGAATATCCCTTTTGCCAGCTGGGGTCACCTGTCCTGGTTGTGTCTCCTCCCAGCCCCCAGGCACCCCCAACTTCCTTGCCAGCATGGAAAGCGTATGAAAAGCAGAAAAGGCCTTGGCTTTGTTCAAGTCCTGATCAGCAATAACTAAAACATCTCTGTATTATCAAGTCTGTGTTCAGCACAAATCCAAAACACAGCCTCATATCAGCCACCGTGAAAAAAATTAACTCTGCCCCAACTGAAACCAGCACATAAACTTGAACCCTCACAGAAAAGGAAAAACGCTGGTGCTGCCTAATTAACTATTATATACCAAAAAAGACAGCAAATTTGTCAGAGAGGACACTGATAAGGACAAAGACATCTGTGAAAATCACATATGAAAAAATCATTGTGTTTCAAAGCAAATAAAAGAAATATTCGTAAGTGTGCTCCCACTTGCCTTCTGCGTGCTAAGATAATATGCGGCCACCTCTGTGACTGAAACTTACATCTTTATTGTTTTTGTTTCTTTTAATCTCCAACACACTTAAAGATTGTGGCTGGCAACTAATAGTTGCACATTCCAGTCTGCCTCTGGAATGCCAGATCTATGACTTGCAGTTTGGGTTCCACTTTACTGACCAGTTTCATCCAGTCTCTAGATTAGATCTCGAGTTTGGTTGGTTTGTAAATTAAAACACAACACTGACAACTCCAAGTTAGAAACACCCCAGGGCTGTGAAAGACCATATGCTTTTGCAACTGCTTGAAAGACAAAAATAAAGGTACCGGTCCAGCAGTAATTTCTTAATGAATTTCAAATTCATAAACATATCAACTCTCAAAGCAGAATAAAATTTCTTTAAGTATAGTCTTTTACTTGTGCTTAACTTATCTCCAGCTTAAGCACTTGTTTGAAAAGATATCAAACTATGCAGGAGCAAAATCAGTAGGGACAAAAGGTTATGGAAGAGTTTGGAGTTTGAGAGTGATGACTTCTCATGTAACAAAAACTTTCACAAAAATCAATAATCATAAAAAATTCATTAATCAAAAATACCATTTGAAAACTGTTGGGCTCCTAAAATGAAGGGAAATATTTTAAAAGTCTCTTAGCACTGCTGATCTGTTGAGAGATTCAATACAAACAAAATAGTTAATGCAAACAAAAGTTTCTAGTTTGTACCATGAGTATGGAAAAACTGACAGCACAAACCCAAAATTAAATAGGAAAGCAGTGATGATGACTGTTCAATAACTGCCTGATGATGATCAGTCTGTGAACAGAGCCAGCTTTATTCAATAAAAACAGAATATAAACATGATGAAATTAGGGAATTTAAGTCACAGGAAATAGAAATATCAATATTATATTCAAGTTCTTGCCCAAATTCTGCCCACCTTTCCACCTCCTCAGCAATATATGTAGTATGACAGCTATGCAGGTAAGAAGAAACACCACTCTCTGCAACTGTTTATTTTATACCTGTGGGAGTGCAAGGGGAAGAACTGGAATAGTTGGAGCATTCTAGGTTCTTCATTACAGGAAAGCTGCTTTCTTATCACTCCATCCCATGACAGAAAGACTGAAAATTCCCCTGCTGCTATTAATTTTTGAAATAGGCTAACACTTTAGAAAAGCATAAATAAACTGTGCTTAGGTAGAAGAGAGATGCAGGAAATAAGGAGTGAAAGGGAAGGTTTTGTGGTATTTATATCTACTATCCAAGCAACACCTTCTCTTTTAACAACTGAAATACTGTGTCACACTTTATGTGGCTTTTCACCCTATATTTAACAGCTTGCACATGTTGTAAAAAACCCAAATTGATTCTCTGACACACCTGTGAAATAGCTTCTTATTTTACTGATGGAGAAGGAATAACCTTGTCCAAATTACTTGCCCAATGCCATGCAAATCAGTGACAAACACAGCCTGAATACCTGAGCTCTTAATCAGGTATACATCTTCCTGGAACACCTCCCCACTGTCACTGTTCTCACAATATGTACTATTATAGTAGCTCAAACTAGGGAACATGCAAATGCACTTTTCAGGGAATCTAGCCTGACATCATTCACACAGCAGGGATGAAGGACTGATTATCCTAGTGTCATTTATACCAGGGATTTCAGAAAAAGGTGTATTTGCAGAAGCTCAAGAAGTATCAAGAAAAATATTGTTACACTTGCCCCTTCATCCAAATACATCCATTTAAAAAAAGTCCCATGATGGCTTGTAGCTGTAGTTTTGAGTAGTCCTGAAAGGAGCAGGGAGTTGGATTCAATGATCCTTATAGATCACTTCCACTGTGAGATATTTCATGATTCTAAAGAGGGAGTCGACTTGCAAGGCTTAAGAAGTGACACAAGGTGATGTGCATAACCTCCAGCACCAAGTGACTCGGGATGGCAACTTTGCCTGCAAAGTGAACACAAAAGGGGTGTCAGGTGCAGAGAGGTAACAGCTCAGCTGATACTACTAGGAGCGCTTTCTCTGCAGAATCCTTTTCAAATGTAAAACTGTCCTCACCAAAATAAACCTCCTGAAGGAGTGTTGTAGACACATTACCCCCTCCTGAGTGAAATTCTTAGCTCAGCTGTCCTTCTAAGCCCCATGCCCCCATACATATGCTGCTGCCCTGGAAGGCACTTTAAAAAGCTTGCCTCATAAAGGGAATCTTACAAATATTTACACTGCATTTCTATATTTAGGCTTATTGCTACTACTATGATGACAAGGCTGTGTTAAAATTATTTTGTTTAGAAATCCGTGAGGGAAAGCAAGAAGCAGTAAAGGGAAACCCACAGAAAGAGCAGCCTACAACACTCTTTGAAATTACGATTTCTCCAAGCAGAAAAACAGCAGTAAATGGATGTATTACAATGGTATAAACTGAGGGCTAGAACCAGGTTCTCTTTTCACTGTGACCCTGGGCACAAAGCCAGCATAATTGCACATATCTTAGTAGTGTAACTTGGAAGCAGAGTTTGCCCTTAGAAGGAAAGATATGAAGCTTAATTTCAGCAGATAAAAAGAGCTTGAGAGCTGTGAAAGTGGGAGCAGTAGTTTGTTTTAGTGGCCTCAGGAGAAATTCACTTAATACTTTTGGCTAATACAAAGCTTTAAAAACCTGAATGTTTAGATGCCTTCTGAGAACTGTAGAGAGACATGCAAGTGTCAACGTGCTGTTGTTTGTCAGCTCTTTTAACACTTGGGGAAAAAAAAAAATCTAAAGATATCTACATATTGTATTGCCTGGTAATGGCAATAACATGATGTCTTCTTGATCCCAGAGGTACTTAGGTGTGAAGTGAAGCTGATGTACCAAGTAAACTCACTTAAGGGAGAAAAATGGTTGATGACGAAGGTAGGTACTGGTTTGCGGAAGGGGGGAGTTGAGAGCTTGGAGGCTTGAGTAACATGAAAAAAATACAATTTCAGGGAAGTAGAGTAAAGTAGCAACATAGTCACAGCTCTTACAAGGTAAACAGTACCACCAGGATGCATTTTAAAAATTTATTCTTAGAATAGAATCAGAATCATTAAGGTTGGAAAATACCACCAAGATCATCGAGTCCAACCTTCAACCTGACACAGACAGGCCCACCGCTAAACCATGTCCCCTCGAACCACATCCACATGGTTTTTGAACACTTCCAGGGACGGCGAGTCCACTGCTGCCCCGAGAGCCTGTTCCAGTGCTTGACCATTCTTTCAGTGAAAATTTTTTTCCTAATATCCTGCCTAATCCTCCCTTGACAAAACCGTTTCCACTTGTTCTATCAGTACGTGAAGGGAGGGTGCAGCGAGGTGGGGACTGGTCTCTTCTACTGCGCCTGCAGTGGCAGGACCAGGGGAAATGACCTCAAACCGAGACGGGAGAGATTCAGATTACACAGAATCATACAGAGTAAACTGAGCTGGAAGGCACCCAAAAGGATCATCGCGTTTCTTCACTGTTAGGGTGGTCAGTCATTGGAACGGGGTGCCCAGGGAGGTAACAGAGTCATCATCCCTGGAGGTGCTCACGAGGCACCTGGATCTGGAGCTGGGTCATATGGGTTCAGGGTTACAGTGGGTTGCAGTGCTCATGGTGGGTGGAAATGGTGGATCGTTCCCTAGTGCCGCGCGTTCCCGGCCCCTCGGCCGCGGAACGAGTCCTTTGTCTCCCCGGCCCGCACAGCTCCGCTCCGCCGCGCCCGCCGTCCCCCACAGCCCG
>VZTF01002323.1:146104-208832 GCA_013397755.1 Cnemophilus loriae | reverse complement strand
AGGGAGACTCGCTGGACGGGCCGGAGTACGAGGAAGAGGAGGTGGCCATTCCGCTCAACGCGCCCCCCACTAACCAGTGAGTACCCACCGCCCCCGCCTCACTCCTTGTGGGGAGTGGGTGCCGCGCCGCCGGGCCCCCACCGCTAGCCGGGGAAAGTGTGTGTCAAACTCGGCTGGAAGTCTCGCAGAAGTTCTGCGTCCCACCCCCCCGCCTTCTCTCCCTCCTCCGGTTCCGTTCCAGCAGGAAGGCTGCTTCACCGGGACACTGCCCGAGGTCTGCGGAGGGCAGCCCACCGCAACCCGGGAAGGTGAGCGGCGGCAGCAGGGAGGTCGGGCTCCTTCCTCTTCACCGGGAGCTGGTGCTACGGTTCTGAGTAGAAGCAGCTCATGGGAAAAAGGCGGTTGAGTTAGTTTTTTGCAACTTTTCATAGCAGTACTGCAGGCTGCCAGGGAGAGTGAGCTATTCCGGTTGTGGTTTAAGCTACCTGCTGGGGAGACTTTCCCAGTCGCTGGTAGCCTCTTCTCAGTAGAGCCATAAACCTAATTTCTCTAAATAGATAAAAAAACCCTAACCATGTCATAAAATACTTTATATACCATGTCATCATTTTGTATTGCTTTGCTTTCTGCTGAAAAAAAAAGAAGGTAGCTGTTTTTTTCAATTTCATATAAAAACATAGGCAAAGTAATGCCCACGTGCTTGATCTTTTTAAAAATTCAGGCAGTCTTGAACCATGGATTTAAAATGACTTAAAATATTTTCTAATTTTAAAAGCGTTAACAGAGGGATATTTTTATAAATGTTTTAACTGCCTTGCTGCTCAACCAATTTAAAGTTGTTTTCGTTTAGGTTATGCTTAGAGAGAGGAGACATTTGGAATAAACTGTAGACTTATAGTTAGGTTTTATTGTATTATCCGTGCATTAGTTTAATTTGGATTCCTGCAGTGCTGATAATAGAAAGAATCTTGCACTAGAGGCAGACTAGTTCTGTGTTTATGTTGTGTGAAATATAAGATCAGATAATGTTATATTGAGTCCATGTAACTACTAAGTACTCTAAACACAACCTTTGGATTTAACTGTAGAAAATATGCAGGTTTACACAAAGCACTTTCAAGGTGCGTATTAGAATAGAAAATAAACCTTTTCTTCCATATGCTAATCATATTCTCCCTGAAATGAAATTGTTTCAGAGGCTTAACCTTTTTCATTAGTATCATGTATATAAATATGTTGTTCCTGAAGTTCTGGCAAGTGTAGTGGATAATTCAGGGGGTAACATACAGTTGTATTTAAAGAGAGATATACAGATGGGTCAGAAAGTTAACCTAAAAATCTGTGTGCATTTTGAGTTCCTTCTTTATATTCTGTCATAACTTGACTGACAGAGTTGGCTTCTGCATTATGTTACGTACTTCCAGGATTTCAGGAGCCATTGTCGTTTCAAGTAGGACATGAAATTGTAACATTATAGGATTTCTTTTAAAATTAATCTCTCTAACCTTGACAGGCTTCCTAGCAGTCCTTTATCCTTTTAGTTTCTGGACTTTGTGTGAAAGTTTGTAAACATTAAGGCCTTGTTTTCTGAAGCCAGTGTTTGAATAGTCTTAAACTTGTAGACGTCCCTAATAAGCTAGAAATAGGATTAGGCAGTTTGGAAAGAAATCTGGGAAATAGAAGCACATAAAAAGCAAAGTTACTTCTTCAGGATTGTGTGCCAAGCACGTGAGGTACAGGATTTTGCTTTTCTGGTTTGTCTCTCTGAAAAGTTCAGAGTGCTTCTGTCAGACTTGAGTTCCTCAGAGAACTGAGGAAAAAGCTAAAAATCAAGCTTTTTACAATATTTTTGGAAAACAGGGTAGTTATTCATGAGTAATCAGGTTTTGGTACTAAATGAATTGTTACCACATCTACATTTCTGAATGGATTTTGCAGTCAAAACATTGTCTTGTGCAATGCTGTAACCGTGTGCAAACATCGTGGTTAACTTTCAGAAAAGGATGTTAGGTTTCTGGCAAGGAGTACGGGGTAGGGGAAGACTTCAGTCCTGATTTTGTTTTGGCTGTGAAGGCTACTTAACTTACACAGGACTAGGGCATAGCTCTGTAGTTAAATGTTCTTCTGCTGAAGAATGTAATACTGGAGCAGACAAGAACTAAAACACATTTAGAAATTGATTGAGAAGTTTGTACTTCCAAATACTTAAGCTTTTTCTTTGTAATTTTTATCCTTGGTTTGTGACTTCTCCATAAAACATTTAAGTTGGCTGATGATTTAGAAGCTTTTTTCCCTTTCATTCATCTCTTGTTTATGCTATGCAGTGTCAGTTTTTACCATTCTTAGTTAAGTCATAAAATTGGCATATGTCAGTAGTAAATTCTATCCTTTCAGTACTGCTGTTCTATTTTGGAAATGCCCTTTCTTTGTAATTATACCATCTGCTTCTATAGAGTTGAACTCTTGATTTATTACCTAAACCAGAGATCAGTATTAATCTGTCACCATATATAAGGGAAGCTCCAATATGAGAGAGATCTTTCAATTTAAATTTGTATTAAATTTCTTCAGTTGGATGTCATTACAGGACTGCTGTTCCATTTGTTTAAATACGATCGTCAGCTCCACCGTTTCCCACTTTCTCCTTATCCATTCAGTTTTTGTAGAAGGAATGCAGGGTGGTTTGATCGATAATTCCACAATTCTGTCACATGGCTTTGTTGGTCTTAATTGCTTACAATATCCTATGTGTACATAAGAAATTCGAGAGAGCTCTTCGCTTGCCTTGCCATAATACAAAACTGCTATTGTCTTCTATAATGCAAAGGTGTTACTTCTTTTATAATAGTACAACTCATAGGTTTCTTTTCCTTCCCATGGACATGCATTGCATTTTTGAGTTTCCTGACTGGCTACTCTCTCTCCAGAGAGAAATACCTGGTAAATGTTGCTGCTGGTTTTTCCAGGTTCAGACTCCAACCTCAAATTAGACTTCTAATAATAAAATAAAACATTCTGTGTAAACTTTAACACAACTTTATCACTTCTTCTCTGAGCTTGTTTTACAAATTAGAAAAACAAACCCAAAGCAAACAAAAAAACCCAAACAGAAACCACACAAAATATGAGTTCCTAGTCTTCCAAGTTTTAGGCTGTAACGATGTTACACGTGCTTTTTTAAACATAAATATGCTTTTAAATAGTGTAAAGTTGACATTCTGGCATTCACAGTAACTAACACAAAGAGATGGGAGATGAAGCAGTTGCAAGTTCTGCACTTCCCATCAGGATGTTGTAAATATAGTTTGTTCAGGAAGGTCTGGGGAATATGTCTTCTTTTAGTGTGTATTCTTTAATGTTCAAGCGGTGGGAGGATATTAGCATATAAGACCTTCTCTTCATTCACCAACTCAGAATCCCCCAGTAGGTTTGATTTTTTTAATCTTTGATCTGGAGTAAAACTAACTTGAGGCTTGTCTGTTCAGTGTGTGTGTGGGTTTTCATTTTTCTCGAGCACAGCAGTGGTGTGTTTATGTTGCAGCTTAATGCTAGGTGGGAGGCACAGGATACTAGGGAATAAAGTGGGCAACTCTGTTTGTTTAGGTCATCTTTTCCCTTGCTTTCTGCCCCATTTGCAGAGCTCAGTGACAGGGGCTCAAATAGTATAAGAAAATGCCTTTGGATTTAATAAGTGAATGCTGATTCTGTTATGTATTTGATTTAAAATCTTAGTTGACAAAATTATTCTGTATCCTAGTGTTGCATTAATGTGGCAGGAGCAGTTTCAGAATTGCAGCAAAACTGGCGTTTTCATATGGTGTTTTTTGAGCAGTGCTTATCAGTTGGAAATGGAAATCAGTTGAAATCTGAAAGTGATCAACTACACAAAATGAAATTGGCTGTCGAAATACTGTCTGGTTAAAACAAATCTTGCCCAAACCAGATATATTCTTACAGTCACTCTTGGTGCTTGTTGAGGCAACATAACAAGAAAAAGCACTGACGATAGAGGCAGGTAGAGAAATATCAAATAAGAATAGATTGCATTAAAATAGAACATTTTTCTACCTGATCGTAGGGTGAAGTTCTAGTATCTTCACATGAGTGTTGAAGGAGGCAAGTTGAGAGTTCTGTAGCATTTGTTTCAGTAACTCCTGAAAAGGAATTTTTTTCTGAATAATGGCAGAAGGTCTTTTTCCAGGCTAATGAATGAATCTGTTGCACTGGAAACTGGGAGGAAATAACGTTGGTGTGTTCAGTTGGGTACTACGTAAAAAAGAAATGAAATGTGATGTCAATAGATTTTAGTGTATGAGGTTTCTTTGTTTATCACCCAATTTTCAATGTTGCCAGTGCTGGACAGAGTTTATGTACTTGACCTGCTTTATTTACTTTTATATACTATTTAAAGATTGAAGGTAGTCTTTAGTAGTTTTTATTTCTTTGTTAAATACCTGCTCTATCACTCTGGATAGTGGTAGAGCCGAAAAAAGTTTCTGTTATTAAATGAGTCTATCTTTAAATCATACTTAGTGCTAAAGGTGGTGAGGGGTAATCGGCATGGATTTATAACAGGAAAATTGTGCTTAACCAACCTTTGGACACTGTCTCCCGTTAGTCTCTTTATGGACAAACTGACGGTGTACGGGTTAGGTGAAGGGACATGAGGTGCATTGAAAACCGGTTGAATGACTGGGAACAGAGCAGCTCAAAGTCCAGATGGAGGCAGATCACTGGGGGTATTCCCTAGGGTGCCTCCAGGGGCCAGTACTGTGACCTGGATCCTTGGACAGAGTGCATGCACCCTTAGCAAATTCACAGATAATGCAAAACTGAGAGAGGAGTAGCTGAAACACCAGGTAGCTGTGCTGACACCCAAAGTGATGTGGACAGGCTGGAGGACTGGGCCGCGGGGATCTTGTGTCATTAAAAAAAGGGAACACGAAGCTCTGGCACTGGGGAGTAGTAACCCCAAGTACGTGGTGAGGCTAAACAGCTGGAAAGCAGCTCTGCAGAGAAGGATGTGGGCGTGAGGATGTGAACAAAGCCAGCAGTGTGCCTCTGTGGTGAAGAAGGCTGACAGTATCTTGAGCCTCATCGGGAGGAGCGTTGTCATCAGCTTGAGGGGGATGATGGTTCTGCTCTGCTCAGCGCTGGTGAGACACTTCTGGGGTATTCAGTGCTGGGCTCGCCAGTACGAAACAGACATGGAGTTACTCGAGAGACGTCTGTGCCAGGCCGTCGAGGTGATGAAGGGACTGGATCATCTGTCAGATAAAGAGATGCAGAGAGAGCTGGAACTGTTGAGCCTGGAGAAGAGGAAGCTTGAGTGGGTCTTAAACATGAGTATAAAAATCTTGTAGGAACAGTTGAGATGAGAGTACCAGACTAACGAGGTGACAAGGCAAGAGGGAACAGAGACAAATAGGAAAACTTGAATTTCTGTTTAAATACAACAGGATGTGTTTGTGTGTTGTTTTGTGTGGGGTTTTTTTATGGCGAAGGTGATCAAACAGTGACAAAGACTGGTCAGAGGGGTCATGAAGTCTCCGTCATTGAAGATGTTCATGACCCAGTGGAACACAGCCCTGAGCAACCAGATGTAGCTGATCCCCCCTGAGCCAGGGGTGGAAGGGGGGCAAGGTTGAACTAGATGATCCCCAGTGGTCACCTCAACTTGAGTGATTCTATCTAAATGTATAAAGATACTGTTTATGGGTGAGGATCCATGTTACAGGACCTATTTCCTGAAAACTCTTACTGTAATTACTCAGGAATAAAGTCAGCACAGTTGCTACTGGGGGACATTTGTAATGAAAGTACAATAAATTTTTAGGTTGGCAAATAGAGTATTTCATTACTTTCTATATAGACACGTATCTTAATTTCTCTGGTAAAAGCTCAGGAATTTGCCTTTAAAAAGATTTTTCTGAAGTAGCTAATGGTGCCTCTTAAATATTTAATGATTTGCTTCAGATACCTAGCTTTTTCATCTAGGGTATGTTTTTATTAGAATTATTCACTTGTACAAATTAATGTATCCAGTGTTGCTAGATTAATTTCAAAGCTCCAGTCATATTTCAGGAATGGAATATTGAGGTTTCCAGGACACTTGGTGTACACAGTGTGTTACGGCAAGTTACAGTCTGATTTTTATGAATATCAGACCCAGAAAAGTAATTTTCATGTTCAAATTTCAGTATTTTCAGCTACTTTTCAGTCCAGCTTTACACCATACCTTTTTTTTGTTGGTGTTCTGTTTTTTGCTGAACTGAACTAGAATAGTTGTTCATGTTGAAGTGCTAATAGTTTGTGGTTTTTTGTGAGTATAAAGTTTCGTGAGGGTTGGAATATATAGAATCATAGAACCATAAAACACCCCCGATGGGGAGAGAGAGGCCTTGAAAGTTCATATGTCTCAGCCTTTTGGGGAACAGGGAGTTCAACTGAGTTTATCTTGCAACCTGTCCAGTCACATCTTGAAAACTTCCAGTGAGGTTTTTCTTCCTACTGAGGGGCGTTGTTTCAGTGAATGATTTTAACTGCTGGAACACTGTGATGAGATGCCCCTGAGCCTTTTCTTCTGCAGAGAGGAGAGGCGTAGCTCATTCATTCCTCATGGGACAGGTTCTGCAGCCCTTTGTTCATTTTAGTGTCCCTCCTTTGGATCTTCTCCAGTCTGTTTGCATCTTTCTTGAATTATGTGGACCAGAACTGGACACAGTACTCCACCTGCAGCCTCACCGCTGGGTGGAGTGGGATGATCACCATCTAGGTTTAACCAGCTTTTGATAATCAGCTCAGGAATCATATGGTAATTATGTGTAGATTTGTGCAAGATCTTTCTCTGAAATTTTGATCTTCTTTTTTATTGTTATTCTTTTGAGTCTACCTCCTGCTTTCCATAAAATTATGCATCTGTGTGTAAATGTTTAGCCATAGAAAGGAAATTCTGTTTATGGCTCATTAGGCTTTGCATGGTTATGTTATAGATAAATGGCATTATATTTTCTATTTATAAAATTTAGGAGTAGTCGTAAGTCAATCAGTTTCTTCTCAATATTGCCATCTGTTTGTAGAGTTAGCACTAGAGATGTTACAAGATTCAGGGCTGGATACTTGCCTAATACTGAACATGAAGGAATTGCTTGCATTATCTTACTCAAACCACACTTTTTCCTCAGTTTTTTTCTTGCATTGATTTTTGTGCCTTTTAAGCATCCGTGGATTTTTAAAATTTTCCTTCCTTAAAATAAAACAAAAAAAATGCTAGAGAAATGTCTTTATTCCTCTAAAAGCAGAATGTTATCAAGCCTCTGTAGTAATCATGTCAATCTGTATTCCAGTCTAGAAACAGGTGAGTTTGTTCTTTTTCTCAGTTTTACACACTATTTTTTTTATGTTACACTGTTAGATTTGTTCTGTATGGATTGTACTCTAGATTATATTCCCCCACTGTTACTCCTAGTGCATGTTGGAACGTCTGAACATGTTTTGGTTCAGGTTAGGATTTGGTTTCTAGTGTATAAATAACTGTCAGGGTTTTCTCATTATAGAAGGAGTTAATCCATTTGTGCATGTGACACATCCCTCTCTCAAAACAATCCAGCTTGCAGGAGGAGGTGAGAGTGGAGCACAGAACCAAAACCTGTGATTGATTAAAGAGGGTGAGGTGCAAGGAGGAGGAGGAGGAGGATGAAGGATCGATCCTCTGGTACATTTAATACGGGTAATGGCAGACAAATTGAACAACATCTTAGAAATTCCTTAGTTATTGTCAAGAGTATCTGCTCATTTATGTAGCCTTATTAACATTGTTTCAGAAGTAATTACTCAAAAAAGGTGTATTTTTCACCTGAGGGCACAGATACCTAGTATGTGAAAATGAAAAGTTTCTTGCGAAGGCCTTTAATGAGGTCGAGAATTCATTTCCTGATCTGATTCTTCAGTAAGAAAAATGCCAGCTGTTTCAAGAGCTATTTTTCGTCAAGTTTAGCTGTATTTTGCTTGCTTATTGGTGGTTCTTGCAAAAATGAGATAGGCAGTCAGTCTTCTCAGTGTCGGATAATATGCTGTTGTCACACCTCTAGCTCTTTTAAAATTGTGGCATTGTTTGCTACAGCAATTGAAGCCTTTCTGCCCTTTGTGAAGTTATTTAAATGTATTACTCTTTTTACTGTATACTTACCTTGCTATTTCATGTTTTCATAGTCTCCTTGTTAAGACATACTGAGGTTTTCAGCTGATCCATTTAGTTCTAGCTCAGAGCTGATGTAAACTCTGCTGAAAGAGTTCTGATGGCTCTTATGTGGAAGTGTGTGCAAGAGCCACAGTTAACAGGTTGACACACCTAGTGTGCCACAGGGTGCCTGTGGTGGTGACTTTCTGTGTTAGCTGGCTGGTTTGTAGTCTTGTAGCGCAGCACAGTTCAGTTTTTCCCGTGCTGTTTTTGAGGGATTTTGGAACAGTCAGATGAGAAAAGCAGAATGAGTCTTTGTTAGGCTTACGTGGGTATGGTTAAGTGCCTCTTAGAAAAATGCACAGAAAGGCAAAAAGGACAAAAATCTCTACCTCATGTTCCTAGAACAGTATGTAACAGTGTCATGCACACTGGACAAAGAACACTTACTTGGCTAGAAGTTAATTTCAACTGCTTATCTTGAAGGTGCATCCATTGTATATTTGCAGATCTTTTTCTGGTAGCAAAGTTTTGTGATGTGGAGAACTGCAAAGACTGGGTCAAAAGTTGGTAACTACTGAATAATAACTAACAAGATGGAAGAAGGAGATGAATGTCGTAAAATCTAACGGAAATTTAGTTTAGTTTAATCTCTACAAATTAGGTGCATAAAGACAGTACTGCACCTTACAGATATGACAGTGATGGGGAATAAAGTGATAAAAGGCAGAGTCTGGATAAAAATAGTAAAACCGAGAGTGCGGTTTAGGCTGGGAAAAACTATAAGACTGAAGTGAAACTTCAGCAGTGAATAGTGGCATTGAATCTTGTCTTGGTTTAAAATCTGCTAAGGATGATATCTGCCAGACAAATAATCTGCCAAGGAAGGTGGAAACCTTTCTGGAATGGAAAAACCACCCCTTCCTCCAAATTACTGTGGCTTCAAAAATTATGAGGCTTCCGGGCAAAAATATGGGGAAAGGAATAACAGTTCTTTACTAGAAAATATGTATATGAGATATATATATGATATATGTACACATATATATATCTCTCAGAACGAACAAACACACAAACAAACAAAACCCCCGAAATTTTCTCATCCGTGAAGCGCCACTTTTCCCCTTAGGAGTGGCTATGACCGCAGCCGGCAGGGGGCGCTGGTGGCTCTGGCAGCAGCTGCGGTGACTGCGTGCAGCCGGCAGAGGGCGCGAGCGGGCTCCGGTGAGTGCAGGCGCTGCCTTGCGGCCAGCAGGGCCACTCCTGTACAAGAGTGGGACCTGCCAGGTCTTGATGGCCCTGGCCTCAGGCAGCACCCAGGCATTGGCTCTGGACGCCCTCGCAGCAAGGAGTGAGGGAGGCAAGCAGGCAGCGTTTAGTCGCACTGCTGAAAACCACAAGGTAGCGAAATCGTAGGCCAGCCACACGCACTGTCACCCACGTGGCCCTTCTCCTCGATTGCCGAAGGGAAGGGGCAGTCCTGGCCCCGCACCCCACAGGATCCCAGGCTGAGCTCACACCTCTTGTGGTATCCCCTGATATCCCCTGAGCCATGGGGGACCTGGGGGGAAACAGTGACAATTCCTGGCACAAATGACCGTGGGATATCCCCATCACTGTGATTCACCCCCAAAGACAATCTTTACGTGGAAGGCTTGAGAGGAGGGTGGTTGATGTTAACAGAATAAGAAGACAAAAATAATAATTCAGGATATTTTGTTGTGTTTTTTCCTTTGTCCTCATGAAATGCCTTGAGATTTTTGTGTGTCTTTTGAAATTGAGGATTTTCCCAGTTCAAAGTAATCTTTGCTCTCTTTTGCCTCTAATTGAAACAGAGCTCATAGTCTGAGGTGGTAACAGGAATCTCTAATGTGTGAAAGGCACTAAGGCAGAGTCTGAACTGACAGTAGTGGAGCTCTGACCTTGACTCCTACAAGTTCTCCATTGTTACTGCAGGTTTTCTTGAAACACCATGGTATGGCTGCGAAGAGCCTTGAGTGAAGTGGATGTGGTATTTGATGGCTGTTTTTCCTGTGCACCGTAGCTTTTTCTAAATGGAAATAGGGAGGTTTACAGCTGTTACCAACATCTATATTTGTACTGAGTTGCTGAAGCTCACTTCTACTCCCCTTCAGCACTTCCTCCTGCATTCTCTTCTCGCTTACCTACTGTGTTCCTAAGTAAAAATTGCAGTGTACTGTAAGAGCAGAATCCTTTAGCGGAGCAGCAAAGATTCGTATTTGCTTTTCCCACATGTAAAAAGGAAATATGTAAATAAAAGGATTTGGTTGTACAGTGTGACATGCTTCCACACGTAATAGCAGCTGCATGGAGCATGGGAAAATACAGGGATCTCTTGTTTGCATGTGGACTGCAGTGCAACTCATTCCACGAGGTTCATGACTTGGCGTATGGTTGCCAGCCACTCACTGTGGCAGTGGTGTAGGCACCATTCTTCTGCATACCTGTATGTTGCTTGTGTGGGTATAGAAGCTCTTTGTGATGTGTCTTTGTTCTGTCTGCTTGCCATAATTGAATTGTGATAGATAGGTTTGGAGTTTTGAACATGCTGCTTTTGAAATAAACTGGCAGATGGGAGTATTTTCATGCACAGTTTTGACTGGTTTCTGAAACACGTAAGCCTTTTCTTGGTATTCTCTTAGAAGCAAAATAAAGAACAATTACACAGGTTTCTTAAAGCAGGCAAGTTAAACAGGCAGTCACAGAAACAACCACTTGAATTGTGATCTATAATTGATAAGACATTTTATAGTTAAATCATTTCATAACATACTCTTTCAAGGCTACTTACTCTCTTTCAGTGCGTGCCATAACAGCAACTGTATTGTTAGAGTACTAGCTGTGATTCAGAATGTCATTGAACTTTGTTTGCTCAAAACACAGTGAAAGTAGTGGATTGTCAGCATTTAAAAACATGTAAAGCTAATGTTAGAAGTACATAAGTTTCCTAGGCAGGATTAGGCAAACAAGCAGAGGCAACTGACAAGAAATTACAGGGACCTTGTCTTTGGTTGTCTTTAGAGTTTTGAGTGCAGGCATTTGTAAGTCACAGTTGCTTGGCAACTTATTTATGAACAGCTAGGCAGGTTTTTAATCTGATACCTTCCTATCCAAACCTTAGTTCCTTTCATGAGATTTATAGTACACCATACATTGCAATTCCTTTTGCATCCGTTAAGAATCTCTGGTTAGTGTTGCTTCTGACCGAAAACATTAAACTTGAAACTGTTTTGATTGCAAAATACTGAAGTTGTAGATCTTGACTTAGAAAACTCAGAGGGAAAGGTTTCTTGTGATGTATTTCTGCAGAAATACTGAGCTCGGGCTTCACTCAGATACCTGATTGAAACTTAAAACCAAAGGATCTGGGACTTACTTTATTTTATTTCAGAAATTATGGTAGCCTGTTTATATCTGTCAGTGTTCTGCGCTCTATTCTCTGATGAAATTAGGAGTATGGCTAGCTCTGTAGTTTACTCCTTTCTGTTGTGCTTTCTTTGGATAGCATTGACTGCTGGATGGATCTTCCTTTGTAACTGATAATACAGCATAAGAGATCTTAAAATATTTCATTAGTGCTCATTAGATTAGTCAAAATTCACAGAAAAATTGATCTATGGATGTATTTCAGAGCAATAAAAAAACCCCAACCATTTAGGAAAAATATTAAGAAAATGTATAATGTCACTCCTTAAGTGAGCACTGGATATCCTTAAATCAGATTGAGTACTGCAGTTTTGTGGAACAGTCTTTACTGTTTGCTATCAAAGTCCTTGAAGATAATGAGGGGAAGTTGCAGAGTGCATCATTCTATAATACTGAAACCTGGTAATAGCACGATGAATTATAAGACGTGCACTTCTCTCACTGATGTCTTTCAGTGCTCCTAGATTGTATATTGCTTGAATAAACTGTTTTTATGTATTGATGAAACTCTGCTCTCTGAAAAAATGCAGTTATTTCTTGACAACCATTTTGCATACTCTGGTGGTATCCTACAAGTTTGCACTTAAGCGCGTATCCTGTTTTTTTAAAGATGTGTGCAATCTACATAGGTTTCCTGAGGATATCACTTGAGCTGTTTTATCGTTGCTCAATGTTGACTGCTTACTGTCGTTTATATTAAAGTTAGCGTTAATATTTGTTTCTTTGGCTGGTACTGTAGAGTAATTTGGTACATTATACTAAAGCGGAGTGAGCTGTAAAATGCAGTGTTTTTTTTTATCAGAAGTTAACATTTTATATATGGGCTCAGTGACACTGACGTTAATTGCACTCAGAAATTACCTTAATATTTTTATTTCAGAAAACAAACCTTTCCTTAAATGCTTTACCAGGTAATAAATGTCTTCTGGTATGCTTGATATAAAAGTGTTGAATGGGACAAAATAGATATAGCCTGTTCAGTGTTAGAGAATTTGATCTCCAATATGTGGGATATACCAAAATATATATTGCTGTCACCAGCAAGGAGGGCGTCTTTTTTGTTTGAAGCTTCTGGACTGAAAATTGGAGCATCTAAGTTCATGCTATTGTTGTTAGAAATCCTGGTCTTTATTTGCATATGATCCTGCCTTTCTGTTTACTCTGTAAATTTTTTATTGGTAATTTGCATTCTTACTAAGATTCTCACCTTCTCCGTTTTGAAATTGTGCCTTTCTTTAAGTTTGGCATTGTAATGCAATGTGTCTCTCAATAGAATTATTTTCCTCAGGTGGGTGATAAATAGGAACAAATAAGAGTTAAGTGAACCCAATATTAGTCTAAAATAGATTTCATGAAATGAAATGTTGATTTCTTCATCAGGAAAGTTTCTTGCGTCTCTGAGGAGTTTTATACTTCGTGAAGGTCAGTCCATCCAGAAAAGCAATGCCCAGTTGTGGTGTGTTGTGAACAAACTCAGTTAAGTTTCAGCTGTGCTGTGCACACTGACACACAGAATATTTCATCCTAGTTACTTCAAAATCAACAGTCTTGATTTTGTTTAATTTCCTAAAGGACCCTCTTGGACCCTTCCTTTTTAGAGAAGGTGTAATCCACTTCTCTGTGGACTTTCTTTGAATGGCAAACCGGTTTCTGTTAATGAGGCTACTTTGCTCTGGAATGGAATGACACAGGATCTTGCTAATATAACTAGGCCTGCAGCAGTTTCAAGTTTTAAACATTGTACAGACACAACAGTGCTTCTACTGGTTTAACTAGTTTTGGTCAGGATGAGGAAGAGAAGCAATGGGGAACAATACTAGCAAAGCACCCAGTTTTGCCAGGTTAAACAACATCTATGCTTGTGCTGCTCCTGCTGGTGACATGGTGCTTTTTGGTTTAGTCTGTCTAGTTTTTGTTCTGATAAAAGCTCTCAAAGCTTTTGTTTCCATTTTGTAGAAAAAATTGCTTTTGTTCAGATTTTATCAACAGCTCAGCTTTTTTATTTTTTTTTTTTTATTTTATTGAAACTGTATACTGTGAAATATTTGGTGTTTTTCCATGTATTAGTTCAAGAGGTCATTTACATATCTTTTCTAAATTGCATGTTTGTAAATCTTCCAAAATGTCTGTGAACTGTTAGAACTAAATGGTACGTGATCTGAAATGGTGAAGGATTTAAATTGTCTGAAACGATGGCTATTTTGAAGCTGACAGTTTCTGAGTGTAAAAATTAAAGGTTTAATCAAGCAAAATTAGGTGGAGGAGCTAATGAATAACTGCAGTGTATAGCTCTGGAACATGCTGTCGCTTGGTGAAGGTAATGAGAGCAATGGCTGTCTTCGAAAACTGCTCTCCATCACTCCTTTTTTGAAAAAAAAAAGTTAAACTTGATCATTTGGAGTAGAACAAGTGTTCTGACAAAGGCTGTATAAATAAACTGAGATAAGGTGATTGAATGCTTGAATGGTAGCAGGAGATTAAAGTGTTCCTTAGTCATATTTTGCAGTCTGTAATTTGCCATGCATCGGTACTCACTTTTGATTGATAGGGTGCACATTGTGATTAGGAAAGGTGGTTTTCGGGCTGGATGGTGGCCTGATGACTGCTGTCCAGTTCTTAACTGGCTTTGCTGCAGCAGCATCTCTGTCAGCTGAGGAGCAGTCTGATAGAGTTCACTTCTCAGTTTGTGCTTTTGAAATACCCAGCCTGAACTGATGCCTGTGTAGGCAAGAGTCTTTAAAGTCAGGTCAGTCATCAGTTTCTGTTTATTTAAAGCAAACGAATTAGGGAGGAGATAAAAACTGATGATATGTATAGAGCCTCTGCCTCTTAGGGTCGTTTCTTGGGAAAAGCAGGTTATCTGAAAACTCTGTTGTGTTAAAAATACTGTT
Source organism: Cnemophilus loriae (assembly GCA_013397755.1). NCBI lineage: Eukaryota > Metazoa > Chordata > Aves > Passeriformes > Corvidae > Cnemophilus > Cnemophilus loriae. The sequence continues at coordinate 194,315 of VZTF01002323.1, read as the reverse complement.
TATTGGAAATAAGTAAACTAGGTGGTTGAACTTGTAACAATGTGATAGCTTTGAAACAAAGTTTAGGAGTTATATCGGTTTTGCTTGAAAGATTTTCTTCGTTTCATGGGTCTTTTTTTGTGAGAATGAACAAAACCCTTAAGTTCTAAGGACACCCATTGTTACTCTTTTTTTCAGGTGGTATCATGGAAAACTTGACAGAGCAATTGCAGAAGAACGTCTTTGGCAAGCGGAAAAACCTGGAAGTTACCTTATTCGAGAGAGTGATCGGAGACCAGGTTCATTTGTGCTTTCATTCCTTAGTAAAACAAATGTCAATCATTTTAGGTGAGAATTAAGTGTTTTATTTTGAATACTGTGATCTGTTTATTTTTTGTTTCCGAACACAATAAAGTAAACAATGATTGTATTATAATGCAGTATTTTTGACTCTTTATGCTTTCATGGTACAGCTTTTTAACTTGTGTTTAATTGTTTTAAAACATACTGCTTAAAAATTTCTTTATAGGATGAAGAACAGAAGTGTGAGGAAACCAAAAATATCTGGATAGAGAAGCTTGCCTAAAGTGGTTTGAATAGACTTAAAGCACCGTGCAGGTTTCATTAGTCAGTCAAGGAGATTGTTTTGTGTCTGTTCCATAGTATTCATTGTAGTTAGCACAGTTAAAGGGCTAGCACATCTGGTTGCTTCCTTAATTTTGAGGGGAAAAAAACCCCGCCCAAAACAAAACAAACAAACACCCTGAAAACAAACAAAAAAGCCCCCAAACAAACAAAAAAAAAATCCACCAAAAAAATCCCAAAGCAGAAAACACCAATAGATTATATGTTTAGTAATCAAAAAGTTTGCTGGAAACATCTTTCAGCATATTTCCTGAGCATTGTTTTCTGACTCCCCTTGCAGTGTTACATGCTTATGAGTTTGGATTTAATCTCTGAAGATTCATCTCTGTATCCATTTTACATTACTTTTTGGGAGAAACAGTTTAATTCAAATTATGCATTAAAGAATCTCTTCTTTAAGAAAAAACACAAACCTTAAAGAAAAGAAATAAACAGTTTTGTAAGAAGTCTTTGTTTTGTTAAACTGCTGAAATGCTTATGTGAGCTTTTTTCCCTTAGATACCAGATTTTTAAATTCAGTTTAAGGAGATACCTTAATTATTCCAAAGTAATTTCTTAACTTTTAATATAGATGTTAAACTAACTGTAACAAAATGACTAATTTTTGATGATGTTTGTTTTCTGCATTGTATAGTCTAGAAGTGTAGTAATTTTTTGTTAAAGGACTTTGCTACTTTGTTAATTCATGCCTATTATAAAAGTTGTGTGTTGTGCATGATTCAAGTAATAATGCTGTTGTGTACTTGTGCATTATTTCAGTTTTCCAGGATGTTCATGCTTACATTTTTTTTCCTTTTGATTTCCTTTAGTTCTGACAAATGTACTGTCTTTTTCTGTGAGTTAGCACTTTCTTTAGACAAAAAGTTGGTGGATCATACTATATATATGTATATATGAATATTTTTGATCAAATATTCATTAGATTTATTTACATATTTACAGAGAGCCTGTAATACTGCATTTTGCTGAATATAGGCACTTTTTAAAGAATTAAACATAATCCTAATCTCCTTCTCGTCAAAAAAAATTGGTAGCAAAAAAATTTCTAATGTCAGGCTTCTGGTTTTTTTTTATTAACAGGATTATTGCCATGTGTGGAGACTATTACATTGGTGGGCGTCGCTTTGCTTCGCTCTCAGACCTGATCGGTTATTACAGTCATGTGTCCTGCTTGCTGAAAGGGGAAAAGCTCTTATTTCCAGTAGCACCTCCAGAGGCAAGTAAAAAAAAAAAAAAATTCTGAAGACTAATTTACCAAAATGTTTGTAACTTCAATCACTATTTGTAGGTTTCTTTGGGAAAAATATTTTAGAAAGTTTCCTGTAGTTTTGTATAGGCATACGTGGAACTATAAGGTGTATAAAAATGCATTTTTACTGATAAAAAGTAATGATTAAAAAAAATTTGCTATTTAATAAAAATATGTAATGAGGAAGATAGAGGTATTGCAGTTATCTCACAATGTAGTAACATCATTTTAAATAGAGAGAAAAACAAGAAAATATTGAGTTCTTGGCTAATAAAGAGGACCGTTGTAATGTAACCTTCACTGTTCTGTGACATTTTGCATATCTAACAATGGTTTCAAATATGCATCCTGGAGATAACCAAGGTTTCTTTGACATGCTCATCCTTAAAACAATACAAGTAATTAAAATGAAACAAAACATGAAAAATGTCCCCTGTAAAAAAACCCAAAACTTGAATAAAGATGTTTCTGAATGTTAAAATTCTGGACATTCCTTCCGCTCTAAGTGAAAAAAAATTTAAAATAAGTGCTGTCTTAGCCAACTAATTACACATTTCTAGCTCACAGTGGTTTTGAGCTTTGGAAATGTAAAACTGGCAAGGTGCATATAAGTTATATATATATATATAGATATATATATATATCTATATATATATATATAACCAGTTCTTTGCCTCAGAATAGCATAATGCTGGGGAGAAGGATTCTACAGTATATATTCCACAGCGTATAGAAAAAAAAAACCATTGCTCTCTTTTAAACTGTAGCCTGTGGAAGACAGAAGGAGAGTTCGAGCAATTCTACCTTACACCAAAGTGCCAGAAACTGATGAAATAAGGTATGTTTGAATAAGAGTAGTAGCTATGAAATTCTCAAGAGTATTTATAAACAGTAATAACTTCGGTAGGTGTTCATATGCAAATGCTTTCCAGTTGCATCTTAAACTTGACACAGATTAAAGGATGATATCTCTGTTCTTTTGTTGGAAAAAAGAATAAAACTTTTTGTTCTTAGTATATTTATTTGTATTAATTTTAAGGGAAGGTACATTAGGTACATAAAATTAAAATTAGCAATGTTAAAATTTTGAAATAAGTTTTATAAAGCCCTAGATTTTTACCAAAAGGATGAAGTTATGAGTCAAAGAATTCTATATGGAAATGCCTTATCTGAGTGTCTGAAAGAAATGAGCTAGGCTTTTTTCTGAACTGCCACAGAACTATTAGTAGATGTAAAGCTAAGGGAAACAATTCAGATCACTAGAAAGACAAAGTGAGCCTTAACTACTTACAAATTTAAGAATGGAGGAAGTAAGTCTTTCAATAGAAGACCGTTTTCTGGTTACTTGGAATTGATACTGCTTTCTTGAGATAATTTTTTTTCCAGATGAAAAAATAGGAGGATCTGAAAGTGATTTGTGGTGATTTCTTAATCTCTCTAATGAGACAGATTTCATAAGTTGATGTAATATACCAGTTGAATTGAGAATTTTCTTAGGTTTAGGACTGTTATCTTAAAATGTAGAGAAAGCTATGAGAGCTTTATATCCTCATTTGGATGGAAACCTATTCCAAGACTCGCAGTCCAGTCTGATCTTTTAAAGGATGATATGAAGATACTTGATTTTGTAATTATGTGTTTTAGTAAGGTGGTAGGACTGGGAAGGGGCTCTCTAATGGCACAGTGCAACTGAGGCTTCCTAGTATGTGTGAGAATGGAAAAAAAGATTGAGTCCTTTATGTGCCTTATTGCACCTATAAGCTTGAGAGGAAATAGCATTTTATCGTTTGCTATCATAACAAAAATTGTAGGCAATTAAACCTTTTCTTCCTCTTTTAGGATGGAGCTGAAATGCAAAGTTGGTATTTGGGTTTTGAGGTCTACATGGCTAAAATAGTTCTGTTCATGGTATAGCTGAGACCAAAGTTCTCAGTTTGTTCTAGATTGAATTAATATGCTCTTGAAGACATGTATTTCAGAGAATCTTGATTTAGAATTTTAATATCATAGTTAATATTTAGCAAGTTTGAAGCATTACTGAGTTAATTTCAGCTTGTCTTCCATGCAGTAACTGTACAGTGATGGAGGGTGCTCTTGTTGTCTGTCACTTGTTAAAAGTTGAATAGCAGTTGAATTTATTCTTTGTTTTCAATAGTGGTTTGTTGCTTTTTGTTTTTTCTGTTAGCCAACTTCAAATGAGAGCATGCCATAGACATTTGCTATGAAATTTTGAATTGAAATAGTAGTTAGTGAGCTTCAACGCTTTGTTTTCCCTGTACCCTGATGCATCGTGCAACAAGATTGAAAATTCTGTGCTGTAGTGAAAGGTTTTCATATGACCTGAGTTTGTGTCCTTATAATTTAAGGAGTAACTTACACTAATCCTCCAGCAATGAAAGCTCCCTTGGACCAGGTGCTGGGTCCTGCACTTTGGCCACAGTAAAACCCTCTGCAGAGCTACAGGCTGGAGTGGCTAGAAAGCTGCCCAATGGAAAAGGACGTGGGGGTGCTGGTCAGCAGCTGGCTGAAGATGAGCCAGCTGTGCCCAGGTGGCCAAGAGAGTCAGTGGCATCCTGGCTTGGATCAGCAGTGATGTAGCCAATAGGATTAAGACAGAAAGATTCTTTCTTAAGAAACTTAGAATCACTTAAGAAAGTGATTCTTCCCCTGTGCTCAACTCTGGTGAGGCCACACCTTGAGTACTATGTCCACTTCTGGGCTATTCAATTCACGAAAGACATTGAGGTCCTGGAGTGTGTCCAGAGAAGGGTAATGGAACTGGTAGAGTGTCTGGAGTACAAGTCCTAATAGGAGTGGCCGAGGGAGCTGCAGGGCCTCAGCCTGGAGAAGAGGAGTCTCAAGGGAGATCTCATTGCTCTCTACAACTCTCTGAAAGAAGCATGTAGCCAGGTAGGGTTCAGTCTCTTCTGCCAGGCAACCAGTGACAGGATGAGAGGACATAATCTGAAATTCCCTTTTAGTCTACAAGGCAGCTTTAGGTTGGACATTAGGGGAAAATTTTTCACAGAAAGGGTGATTAGACATTGAAATGCTGCCCGTGGTGGTGGAATCACTGTCTCTGAAGGTGTTTAAGGAAAGACTGGATGTTACACTTAGTGCCGTTGTCTGGTTGACATGTGGTATTTGGTCATAGGTTGGACTCTATAATCTCAGAGGTCTTTTCCAACCTGATTGATTCTGTGATTCTCTGATTCTGAATGTTAATGCTTCTTATGCTTTTCTTGTAGCTAATTGCATGGTGTCTCAGGTAACTGCTCTGTATGATGCCCTTTGCTACACTTGTTTTCCTATGTGAGAACATAATGAATAGGTATTCCACAACTTACATTATGCAAGATAATTTTTCAGTGAAAGGAATATAATTTTCTTATAGACTGCTAAGGGTTATTTTACATGTGTTTCATATTTTATCTCTTGATAAAAGAACAATATTACTGTATTTTAATGTTGCTGTGTTATTTTTGTTTTATACATTAGCACACTTTGAAGTTGACAGCACTGAAGTATATATTAGATACTAAACATAAATCAAAAGTATGAAAACTTGTATATAGTAGCCACTTAACTGTGACGAAAAATACACGTGTGCTTGGAATATCAATTCCTGCATTTTTTACAAATAGGTTTTCCCAAATATGTTATGGAAATTATACTCAAGAATTCATTGTGTTCATTTTACACACATATGTCTTTATATTATGATTATATCTCTGATTTAAATCTTGCTGTAACCCTCTTCAGTTTCCTTAAAGGAGACATGTTTATTGTCCATAATGAATTGGAGGATGGCTGGATGTGGGTTACAAACCTACGGACAGATGAACAAGGTCTTATTGTGGAAGACCTGGTAGAAGAAGTGGTAAGTAATTTTTGTATTCAAATTTCTTAGATGAATGGGATTTTTGGACAAAATAATATTGAACAAGAACCAGTGACATTTAATTGCCTGTTTTCTAATTATGTACTTTTCTAAACCTAGTAAATTCATCTAGTAGTTCTAAAATACTAAAACAAACCTTTAAGCCTAATTTATTATCAAAAGAATGCTTATTCATGTGTTGTCCAAAGATAAGTACAAATGAATGGTACTGTAAATTTACTAGGCACTTCTCTAAAATTGACTGTCCTGGTGAAGAATCATTAAATTGCATTTCTTTCTGGCAATTGCTATGAAACATTCACTAACTCAACAGAATGTAATTTTGCATTGTGGTAGGTCTTTCTCTTTGTTCAAGGATGAAATTTGGGTTAAAAATTTATTGGTGAGAAGAGAAAAAAGGAAAAAAATAGATTTTTTTATAATGTCTTCTTACACAGTACATATGTTTTGCTAATAGCAATGTTACTTGAGATGCTTCTCATAGATGACCTGTGTCTGGGTGTGAATAGCTAAGTCAAAGTGACAGTGCTAGACTATTGATCTGTAGACTGATAGGTCAGTGCTAATTTAACATTAGGAAAGTTGAGATTTTAGGAAGTTACCACCTCTAAAGGACTTGGATCATGACAGAAGTAATCATCAGAAATAATATATTTTTGCTGAAGTTTCACCTAATGAATGAAGAGGAGAACTTTTCATAGAGCTGCAGTAAGCTCTTTAGTTAAAAAATGCCTCAGACTTCTAAATGTCTTTTTTTTTCTACAGAAAGTCTTAACTTACGATGGTTTTTTTTGAAATTGAGTTGTACTGTTGTCATTCACTTGATATGTTAATTTTCTCATAGGGAAGAGAAGAAGATCCTCATGAAGGCAAAATGTAAGGATTTTTGTTTTGTTGTTTAAAAGCAATCATAACTGTAAACTTCCACTATGAAATTTCTAAGTTTTTGGGGAAGTGACCAAAGAGATTTATTTTTTAATCTCAAGACTTCTTTATATACTAGCTGCTGCAGATGCAGGGATAATTAACATGAAAAAGTCCTGTAATAGGTATGTCTCTTGCTAATAGGTATTGCAGTGCTAAAATCTTAGATGAGGCCATGTATGATCACTTTCAGCCAAAATATGCACTATGGAGTATTTCTTGAACACACTTGCCTTGGTGAGTGTTCAACAACTCTAAATACTGTACCAAAGTACTATTAGAACAGTGTCTCTGTTTGCCTCATGGGTGAGAGTATTGATCTGCTGGAGGGTAGGAGAGCTCTGCAGAGGGATCTGGAGAGGCTGGGTCAGTGAGGCCAGTGGTATGAGATCCCATGAGACCAAGTGGTGGTTCCTGCCCTTGGGTCACAACAACCCCTGCAGTGCTACAGGCTGGGGCAGTGGCTGGAAAGCTGCTCAGCAGAAAGGAGCTGGGCTGCTGGTCAGCAGTGGCTGAACATGAGCCAGTGTGGGCCTAGGGTACCAAGAAGGCCAATGGCATCCTGGATTGTGGCAGCAATAGTGTGGCCAGCAGGACCAGCGCAGTGACCATCCCCCTGTACTCAGCACTGGTGAGGTCACACCTTGCGTTCTAGGTTCAGTTTTGGGCTCTCACGGCATGAAAGACATTGAGGTGCTGCAGTGAGTCCAGAGAAGGGAGACGGAGCTGGGGAGGGGTCTGGAGCACAAGTCCTCTGAGAAGCAGCTGAGGGAACTGGTGGGGCTCAGCCTGGAGAAAAGGAAGCTCGGGAAGAATCTCATCGCTCTCTACAGATGTCTGAAAGGAGGCTGTAGCCAGAACAGGTCTCTTCTCCCAGGTAATGAGCAACAGGACAAGAGGAAACTCGCTCAAGTTGCATCAAGGGAGGATTAGATTGGATATTAGGGAAAATGCCTTCACTGAAAGGGTTGTCAGGCCCTGGAACAGGCTGCCCAGGGCAGTGGTAGAATTACCATCCCTGGAGGGATTTAGTAGGTGTGTAGATGTGGCACTTGGGGACGTGGTTTAGTGATGGACTTGGCAGTGCTGAGTTAGGGATTGGAGTTGATGATCTTGAAGGTATTTTCCAACCTAAAGGATTCTGTGATCCTACAATTCTGTGATTCTTATAATAACCCTTAAAGTTTGGAGAAAAAGTCACAGGACTGTAAGTTTCCTTCTATTTGCTTAAATACTTCTAAAATTTTTAAAAATTGAATACAACTTAGAATTCACAGTGTGTTGATATGTCAGTCTGTTAATAGATTACATTCACAAGTGAAGATGAGTGGCAGATAGTTCTGAAAAATGTCTAGTGCCTTGATGACTTAATCTGAAGTCCTCATTTGTTTGTCGTATTTGTGCTTGCTGGTTTTTTGTTGTGTCCCACTTTCTAAGAGGCTGGTGGCAGAAGGAGGCATTTCAGTGGTCTGTTTGGTTTACTGTGTTCTGCTAGTCAATTTGGCAGTATGGATGTCTTCAAATGTGGAAATTTTTATTTTTATATTTGTGAAGTAGCTTGTAGGAGATTCTTGGAGCTTTCATTCTGTCTTTCAGCAGTTGTTTACCTTTCAGGGGAATCCATAAATTAATATCTGAAGGATAGAAAGAAAGCTAGAAATTGGGGTCTTTGCTGATACATAAAAGCACCATATCTTTAGCTTTCCTTTAAATACAGATTATTAAGTTGTAGCATGTCATAGCTTCTCTGAACAGACTTAGACTAGGCAGAGGCTGTGAACTTTTGTGGGGTACTGCTCTGACACAGGACTCTGGGAAAGTACAAGGTGTGAGATCAAAGCAATTTGTATTCATTAATCTAACAAAGCTAGGTTTTGTTTCCACAGCTCTGGCAAATTTGAGTTTGAGATTTTCTGTATGTGTTTAACTTCTTGTTTGAGCTTCAGATTTCATGATTCTAGTACATTGCTGTATGACTTCAAGTAATGCCTATCAAATTGTCTACTTTTTGGACAATTCATATCAATCTCTAAACATAACTGTATTTGAACATCAGCTTCAAGTGTTGGATATTTTTACTGAAAGTAGTTTATTTATATACCTATTAGTGTTAGTCTTTTCATGCTGTTGGTAGAACAGAATCATTATGTAGCACAGTCATTGATTGTCCCATCTATATATATTGGGTCTTTTTAAATAAAGATTAATTCATAGGTGCCAGAGCCTTGGATGTCACCACAACCAAAAAAGAGAGCTGGTAGTCTTGCTTTCTAATTTTTCTCTTCATCTTTGTTAAGATGGTTCCATGGGAAGATCTCCAAACAAGAAGCTTACAATTTGCTGATGACAGGTACATGTATTTCTGATTTGAAATACAGTGATAGTGAAATGGCGCGAAGTGATCCTATTAATATTAAACTGTGGCAAAACTTCCTTTTATGTCTGAACATTTATGAGTGTTTTAGATTCCCCAACCCCTCTGGTTGCTACCTCAGTAGAATACTACATTGGAAGAAAACTGTCATGGCTGTCAGTACGGACTATGTTCTCAAGTAAAGTTAATTTAATAATTTTTTAAAAATTTAATTAATTTTAAAATTATTATATGTGGAATCAATTATTTCACTTTCATAAAGCAAATAACTTCTTTAAATGAAAACAGTACTTCTGACCCGTATTGTTTAATAGCCTACTTTAAATACTGGAACAGAGATTATGTTTCTTCAAAAATGTTATCAAACTTTTTTTGTATGCTGTTTTAAAGAGATGGCAAAGATGTGGCTAAGTTGCAGGCTACAGCTGAACCATTTTTCATTAATTTTTGTGGTTTAGTACTAGTTCTTCTAGTTTGAGATCACTACTGGAATTTACCTTTATAGGGTTTGTATTTCTTCAAGTGTGCAAGTCTTCCTAGTTTGTTTAGAAATAGATTTAGTAAGAGTTTACATATATCACTAAGAAAAATAACACTATTATGATGTCTTTTCAGTTGGTCAGGTGTGCAGTTTTCTTGTGAGGCCTTCAGATAATACACCTGGTGATTACTCACTTTATTTTCGGACCAGTGAAAATATTCAGCGTTTTAAAATATGTCCAACATCAAGCAATCAGTTTATGATGGGAGGCAGATACTATAATAGGTGAGTTCTGGTGGCAAAAGGAATTGTGCATATTTTATGCTTGTATAACTTGCTGCTGATAATTATTTACTACTATGATTTTAAGACTGTAGTTTCCTTAATACTAAATATTTTCCCTAATTTCCTGAGTAGTTACATCTAACTCGGCAAGTTCTTACAGCTTAAATAGCTTAAGTGTAACTTCTTTCTCTTGAAGTATTTGTGCTTCTTCTGCCAACCAGTTGCTTCACTCTGTAAAGTGTAGTTTGAGTGGATCATGTGGATCCATAAATTGTGGATCTGTAATTAAGAGATTACACTATTTGAAGCAGCTTGGAAGCTTCTCCATGTGTTCTTGTCTGTTTGAAAAGGGGAAAATAAAAATGCTAATTTTATCTGAGACAATCAATAGAGTTTTCAAATAATAGAAAAGGGTATTTACAAGAAAGGGGAAAAACACCTTCATTGTTGGAAAAAGTTACTAAATTGCATTGGAATATGTGAATGATACTTGGAACAGAAATACAGATCAGTTCATTTAGAGTGAACAAACTTAAGATGCATTTCTTTTGCCATTGGTGCAAAAATATAGTAATTTGTAGGAAAACAAAGAGAAATAATGAGGTTGTCGTGGGTTGACAGGTTTCTAGGTGAATTTCACCCTGCCAGGTCCTGTGGAGTGGCAGGGTGTTGTGGGCCAACGACATTTAAGGTACGCCCTTCCACTTTTGTGGGAGAAACTATCAGTACACATCCATCTCTGATAGTACTATTTTAGAGTTGCTGTTAGCTAGCTGACTTTTCAGTAGTGAAAACTCACTTTCCTCCTTAAAGAGAGGTCATCGCCTGCCTTAAAAAAAAAATCAGCATTTTTCCAGTCCTCACCTAGAACCAGGGCATTCTTACTCTAGTAGAGAATTTCTGTCACTTCCCACTTGGCTTCTGAGTGGGTAGAGATTCAGCAGGTGGTGTGTCTGAGAAAATGTCAAGGTCTCCTCACTAAGTTCCATGGACTTTTTCATATGACTTCACTCACATGATGCTTTGAGGGTAAACAACTGGACCCTGACGAACCTATGCCCATTCCACACTCAGACTGCTTGAATACCTTCTTCAATAATCAGTCTGGCCTCCAGCCATCCTCACTGAAAACCAGGCTAGCTGCAGGGTCAGCCTTTCATGAAGGTAGATGCCCATTTCTAGTTACATGGCTTATTAGGAGGATGATAGGCCAGGAGCCCCTTGGTGATGTTGAATTAATCAGCAAGTTCACGGAACTCTTACTAGTCTCAAATGAGTTTGTAGCATTAAATACATAAAACATAAACTTTCAGAAAGTTACTACATTGTTACTGCTTCAGATTACTTTACAATACAGTGCTGGATTCACTTGGGGTGTAGATTACATTTATCTGAAGGAGATTCTATGCAGCTGAACAAAAAACAAGATTGTGAAGTTAAGCAGCAATAAATTACGACAAAGTGCTTTAAGAATTTTTTTTAGTATTTTGATACCTAGTTTGCAGAGATCTTCCTCAGTGTGAAAGAAAATCTTTGTTGCATGTTGGGAGAATTATCACTATACTCTTAAGCTCACATTCAGTTCAACTTACTGTGTGTATCAGGTTGGTAAATTGCTGGAAGTTCAAACATGTAGTGAAGAATGCAGCCCTTAGGTGCTCCATCAAGGCATGGAGTCCTAGTCTACATGTTACTCTAACTACAGAAGGAGTTTTTAAATACAGCTGAGTTTATTCTTCAGCCCATATTACAAAACTGCAGAAATTTAGCAGGGACCTGCTCCTCACATTGAGGAACTCCTGATGGCATTTTTAATCAAGGGAGCAAAGGGTGCATTGAAGGTCAAGGTGTTCCTGATTTGGTGAGTGAGAAAATTCATACAATGCTCTTTCATTGATGACAAAATGTTGGTAGTAGCTATTCAACCTGTGAAATATAATGACTGAGTCATTATTTTCTGTAGTGTGACGTAGATGAAATTCTTATGCAGAAAACAGCATATGCAGACAGCATCTCAGTAAAAACTGAAATTAATTACTTGATTTCATTAAAACCGAAAGAAAAATTAATCTCATTTTACATACCTGAAAAATAAAAATATTTGTGAGAAGGTAATTTTATCAAGTTTGCACCAGTTCATAGCTTCAGAAAGAAATAGAAAAGCCAACCAAGATGCCTTGACACAGCTTTATTTAGAAGTTTTTGAGATTTTTACTGTATCAGCTAATGTTCCTGTGTTGAACACATGCCTTACTCGTATCTTTGCACACATAGCTGAGTATGCATGAACTGAGAAGACACACTGAGTATGTTTTTATCTACTTAATTATTTAGCTCTTTTTCTAGTTTGATATTTTTCATGTGAATGATTAATTTCTATCGATGTCCCTGTTGCTGTTCTTTATTACAGTGTAAATTTCAGTAATGCAAGAATAAATTTGAGCAGCTTAAATGCTTTGAATTTCAGCTCGTATCTGTCACTGCTTCTCTCCTGAGCCTTCCAAGTGCAATTGCAATCTGAATCTGGTGATTAGAATGAACGCTTCCCGGTAGAGGAGTGCTACCAACATGAGTATTTAAAAGGATAGTTCAATGATGCCCAGTCATAATCTGTATAAGGCTTGCTACAAACCTCTTCTGTTTTCTGTTCCTGTCCTCCTAGAAAGAGATTGCACTTCACTCAGAGTATGTCCTGTTCCACTTAGCTAATTACTCTAGGACTTACTTGGAAAATTATTGCCAATGAAAGAGCAATTTTCAGCCTGGTTGGAAAGCGGGTAATGCACATGTACTACTTCAGTGTGGAAAGTGCAGTATCCTCGTTTGACATTTTAAGCAAGTCATTAAAATATTTTGCAGAGTTTAGAATTAATACGTTCTGAATACAGTTTTGTGAACTTTCTTGACTTCAGTTTATTAGTAAATCCTTATTGCTGCAAATAAGATTAGGATGATTAACACTTGATTTCATTAAAACTGTGGGAAAGTTTTCTGTGATTTTATGGAAAAGCAGATTCTCAAACATCAGAAAAATGGATGTGTTTAACATTTCAATCTTCTTTTTCTTACTGGAACAGTATTGCTGACATCATTGAGCACTACAGAAAAGAGCAGATTGTTGAAGGATATTACTTAAAAGATCCTGTTCCAATGCAGGTAGGATTTCATCTCTGAGCCTTTGATGTTGAAGTCACGGACTGAATCATTATCAAATCAATTTATGAACTGAATTACAGCAGAGATACATGTGGTAGTTAAACAGCATCATCTCCAGTAGTCAGTCATCCACAGTTTCAATGTTTCCAGCTGATCTGTTTCTTTTGTTTTATCCTCAAACACATACACTTACCGAAGACTGGCTTGTAGTCAACAGAAAGTATGGTAAGTTCTGCCTGTCCTGTGAGGTGTTCAACCTCTGCTCTGTGCCCCTAGCTCTGTTCCTGGGCTCAACCATACTTTGATTTAGTCCCATTTTAAGAGGAACCAGTCTGCCCTTCTCTCTTCCATGTCTGGTGTTTTTCTGCTGTCACAGGAAACTTATACACACTGAAAAGCTTCAGAGATGGTTGCAGGGCTGGGACTGCAGCACTTGTTCTGGAGTGCACTTGCCCCATGCAGAAGTTGATTCTAAGATATCACCAGTAATAAGCACGCCACATCATTTAGCTTTTCTTAAGCTTATAGCTAGTTATAAAATCTACATACATATTTTTTTTCTTTTTCTGTTCCCAAGCTTTCCTGTTTCAGTGGAAATGAGAAATTTGCTCTTCCTGTCCTCCCTAAAGAGCGGTGCAGTCAATTCATACCCCTTTGTGAGATCTTCCATATTAATATGAGAGCATTTCCTCTGTTCACCAAGCTAAGCGCACAAAAGCTGATCCTGTCTCTTTGTAATGTTTACATAGCTGCCTTGCTGCCACCAGTTTCTGTGTGAACTCAGCTTTCTTGAACATGTACCAGAACAATTTAGAGTAGTACCATGTTATGCGTAATTCCCTTTCCCTCTGGAAAGCACTTAACAAATATACATGTCATTTTCTGTGGTGGGTTCACCCTGGTGAGCTGCTAAACACCTTTGTTTTGCTCACTCACTATTCCTGTGGAATGGGGCAAAAGCAAAAAAACTCCTTGGTTGAGATAAATACTGCTTTATAAGCAAAGGAAGGGGTGATGGGAGTGATGCAAAGGCAATTGCTCGGCACCTCCCACAAGCAGACTGATGCCCAGCTGCTCTCTGAGACCTCCCTGTGCACACACACTTATTGCTGATACAGATGTTATGTGACAGGGAATATCCCTCTGATCAATTGTCATCATCTGTCCTGGCTGTCTCTGCTCCCAGCATCTTGTCCAGCAAGCCACCTAACTGAGGAAGGGGGCAGAGTGGGAAAGGGAGAAAGTCTTGAGGCTATGCAGGTACTGATCAGCAAGAGCCAGAACACTGGTATGTTACCAGTATTGTTTCAGTCACAAAACCAAAACACAGCACCTTAGGGGCTGCCATGACAGAAGTTACCCATCCTTGTGAGACCCTTATGTTGGCATAGCCAGCTGTATCATAGCCCAGTCCTCCAGTGAGTGACTCAGCTGTTCATGTCTCATTTTTCTGTAAGTATCAACAGGTGTAACTTCTGTGTTGCACTAGGAGATGTTACTGCAATCTTTCCTATACTGCTAATGGTGTTGTGTCCTTGGTGCTTCCCCATTGTTTCCTGCTGTTAACTTGTGCTCAGTAATGTGATTGGGACAGAAAGCAAATGGGAATTCTGAGACTGCTCCTTGGAAAACTTCATTAGTAACTTTCTTCATGCTCCAACATTCCTCTTTAATCATGGCAGTAAGTCTTCATTTTAGCTTCTCACATACGCGAAACTTACAGTTTCTGTATTAATAAACTCTGCATTGACTCATTTTCCATGTGTGAGTACTTCAGATTCTTTTAACCTAGCCAGATACACTTGTGACTTTCTTTAAAAATTTAGTGCTCAGTGGTGCAGTTAATGTTTGGCTTTGTTACCTCCCTTCCACATAGCACCATGCTCCAAGTTTTTGACAGGGAAAAAAATTCAAAAGTTTTGCATCCTTTTAGGGTCAATCTGATTGAATTCCTATGTCTAATATGATACTTAAAAATATTTGTCACTAGATCTCTTGTTTTGTGCGCTAGTTCTTGTGTAGTTATGTTACAGACATTATCTTGACAGATAATTGTTATGTTACAGATGTTATCATTTCATAACATCTGGATATAGCTTCCATTGTACGTCCTGTAATTCCTGTTAGTATTACCAAGTTATTTTTCATTTTGCTTTTTTGATCAAAATCATAATTCTTGTAGATACATGCACAGGAAGAAAAGTAGAATATTATGTAAGAACCAGTTCATATGTCTCTTTTCATCTCAACGATGTCCTTACTACTTAACAGTCTGGCTTTTCTTGTATTTTTCACAGCTAAAGAACTTCTTTTGATCAGCTTACTTAGTAAAGTCAGACTTGGCTTGGGTTTTGGTCATATTTATTACTTGCATTTCTAGATCCTACCATTTTTTGTGTGAATTTATCTTTTTTCTGTTTTCTGTTTCTGCTTACTTCTCTTGTCTTGAGTTCTGCTCAGTTACAACATGTGAATTCTAATGAGATTAACGAGGAACTGTGCTACTTTGAGTCGGTTTTAATTGTGATCTGCACCATTTTTGTTGCTTCAGAGTTTATCCATGATTACTCAGGCCCATGAGCTTTGATAGAAGACAGTTAGAAGCTAAATAAATCTTTAAAGACTGGCATAAATTTTAACAGAAATCACAGTGAAAGATCAAGTTTTTTATTTTTACATTAAAAAGAGTTACTTTGTAGAAGTTGGTCTGTATTGAAAACTTCTATTTTCTTTCAGTTTTGGAAATATGGAAGGAGTTATAGTACATTTCTAGCAAGTGTATTCTGTGAAAAATGAATGCTTTTGTAAAATGCATGAGGGAACAATAGTAGTGAGTTGGTAGCATTCAGTAAGATGATTCTGATTGCAACATCATAGGAGGCATTTTTTAATGGCAATTTCTGAGCTTAAAGTATGTTTTCCTTACATGTTTTCTAGCACCAAGAACAAGTGCTTAATGATACAGTGGACGGAAAAGAAATCTACAATACAATTCGTCGGAAAACAAAGGATGCTTTTTATAAAAATATTGTCAAAAAAGGTTATCTTCTGAAAAAAAGTGAGTTATGTTTGCCGCTATTACTTTTTTTATAGGAATAGAAACAGCAGATAAGGATCACAGAATCATACAGTATCTTGAATTGGAAGGGACTCATAAAGATCATGCTCCTCGCAGGTCTACCAAAAGCTAAACCACATGACTAAGAGCCTCATCCAGATGCTCCTTAAACCCTGACAGGCTGTGAGCATTTTCTGTGTACCCTGTTCCAAGGACCAGCCATCTCCTCAGTGAAGAACTTTTTCCTAAGGTCTAATCTGAACTTCCCCTGATTCAACTTCATTCCATTTCCTCGTGCCCTATTGTTGGTCACTAGAGAGCGGAGATCAGCACCTCCTAGCTGAACTTAGTGCGTTTAGTGGTACTAGAAAGAGCAAAATTGAAGTGGGCAAAAGTGTGTTCTAGAGAGTGTGTAAGGAGTATGAAAGATCTCTTTCCTTAAGTAGTAGATGAAGAGAACAATGCGATACATGAAATTACATGCAGTGTGAAAATTTTGGTTGGCAGTTGTTCTGAAAAAAGTCAGGTTGTATGTTTTCAATCTTAAATTTAAAATGCACAGTCTGCCATACAAAGGATATAGTGACTTTTTAGGATTCTAACACTAACACAGCGTAACGTACAATAAGCACATTAAAAGCTGACAGCTTGACTCATTTCAGTGTAACCTTCAGTATAATCCTGAAGAATTTCTATTGAGCAAATCTTTGAAGTTTTGAGGAAGCTAGTCCCTTGCCGAGTATTGTATTTCTACTTTTTGAAAACATCAGCATTAATGGAGGCAGAAAAATGATATCAATAACAAAAGTTCAGCAAATGACAAGAAGGGTAAGTTACAGTTGGTAATCTGGATAGTGACCAAGCAAGAAAGAAGGTATGAGTTTACATACAGCCTAATACAAGAGACATTAAAAAACCCCAAACCACCCCAAACTATACCTTCTGAACAGAACAAGGGAAGCATCTCCTTCGTTGAGAAGGCTTATTCTGAGAGGTGCAGAGAGATGTCATGGAGTGAGGAATGAAATGAGAATGAATTGGAAAAATTAGGCTAAAAGAGGTACATTAAATGTGCAAATTGGAGTACTCTCTTGTAGAGAGATGCACATACTGTATATGGAATAAATGCAATAAAATCACTCTTCCATCTAGGGGTCATAATATAATAAATGAATGTTACATTTGTATTTTGAAAACAATGTTGCTACTAGTTTATTGAGGCCCCAGTGGATTTATGATGATTAAAGTATAAAATAAAGGCTGAAAGTTTTTTCTGAATGGTACTCTTATTTAAGCATTAATTTGTTGCAGAATGCTCCTAATCCATTGTAATTGAAAGAACCTTTCCCTGCAGCAAGTGTAACCAGCCAAATTCTTACATATGGTTGTCCTTGGGGGTTGATTCTGATTTAAGTTAGCATATAAAATATGTCCATTTCTGTTCTTCAGCCATACTGTTTCAAGGGATTGTTAATGCAATCTGTTAAACGTTGGTTAAAGTTTAGGACTAACTTTCTAATGTGAAGAGTCCATTTCTTAAGAAGAATCTAATGAATGTGGTCCACACTGTCATTATTTGCAATCTGTGTAGATACAGGCATAACACTGAGAGAAGCTCATTGTACGGGCAGCTCATATGCACTTGCATAATGCTTTTGAGAGCACTGAAGATGTTTGAAGAACCTTTTGCAACTCTACCTGCATATGTGAAGAGTGTCTGGTTTTAGTCACATGCTGTATAAAATCGAATGGGTATACTGATGTTATAACTCAAGTGTGATTATCTATACATTGTTCTTCTCCTCGGAATTTGACAAAAACTTTACTGCCCTCTTCTGTTTTCTTAATTTACAAAACTTACATGTTGTTTTAGACAGCATTGTAACCGTTTGCTTGACTCTTGTACAGGTAAAGGAAAAAGATGGAAAAACTTGTACTTTATATTGGAGGGAAATGATGCCCAGCTTATTTATTTTGAAAGTGAAAAACGAGCCACAAAACCCAAAGGACTAATAGACCTTAGCGTGTGTTCTGTCTATGGAGTACATGACAGTTTGTTTGGCAGGTAGGACACTGGCTTTTTTTAATCCTATTGCATCAAGAGTTAATAAGATAAAGAATTTTTGTAAGTTCTAAAAGTTCTACATTATTTTGATAGGTATTTGAAAGCTAACTTGGTTAGAAGTCTGTAGGTCCTTTTCTATATAAAAACAAGTACTTTGTTTGTGGTATACTAGTTCATATAAGTGAACATCCTCACAGATTTTTGTGTTTTTGCACAATTACTATACTGAGAGTTACTTACACATCACATCTTATTTACTGTAATATTTTGATGTTCAAAATATGCTGACCACAAGGGATGTGATTACCAGCAAGAAAGTTGAGAATCAGAAGTCTTTCAGATATCACTAATAATTAAGAAGAGAGTTTATATAGTTTTTCAGTGGTAGTTACAAAAACAACTCCACTGGCCTGTATTATAGTGTTTTATAGAAGAAATAACTACATTTATTTATATAGTAAATGATAGAAGTTAGAAATTCTGGTTATCCTAAGGATCTTAATATTTATTGAATATTTATATATAGTCGACTTCTAGTTACTTTGTGAAAAAACTTAGAGACAAATGTTTAAAATTAGTGGCATTTCTTGAACTGCAAAGACTGATGCTTTGTTCTGTCTGTTCAGGGGGGTTTTAAAATCTTCGTAATAATTTTGAAAAAAAACTCCCAACGTCTACTGGAATGAGGAGCACAGATAGAGATAAAGATTATAAAAAAAAATTACTGAAATGTTCCCTATGTAGTTGACAATTAGGCAGGAAGCTTTGTTATATATTGTAATCAACAAACATTCTGGTTTTTTCTCTTAAACAGCTTTTAAGAAACCCTGTGTTGCCAGTTGGAGCATAGTTGGGTGCTAGGTGGTACTCAGAGGTGTGTAGGAGGACATGCATGGTTGCAGCAGCTTAGGAAGCTGTTAGTGAGGAACTGCAGCTGAGACAGAGCTCCTCCTGCACTTGAAGTAGCTGATAAAAAACTGCCTCTGCCCTTTCCTCAGGAGTACAGTGAAGTCTGTACTTGTGCAGCATTTCAGGTCGTAGAGGTTTGTGTCACATACACTCAAATGTTTCGTGTATGATCCAGTATGCATTTCACTGGTCATGAGAGCTGTGGGACACATTCATTCATAGAGGGGATTCCTTAGGTTAATACTGTTTACTGAAAGAAAAGTCCTTAATGTATGATTAACTGGTTGAGAAATAGTGCTGAACCTCTGCTGCTTTTAAACTCTCTAGGAATAATCCTTGTTGACAAGTTTTTCCAGATGGCTGGTTTTTTGCCTTGACTGTAAGCCAGCATACATGTCTGTTCAGTACACACCATTCTAAAAATGTGTCAATATTCTGAAGCAGGCTGTATGTACTGAAGTGTAGTTTTCTTAAAACGACACAATACATTCAAAAACAAAAGGCAGTTTTTGAAGGGTGTGAGAAATCTTGGAGTTCTTCCTCTTTCCATGTGTGATGGTAACGTGTAGACAAACAAATATTGATGCAGTTATTCAAAGCACCTCACAGACAAACAGCAGAGATCTGTTAGTTCAGTGTAAACTTAATTTTGGCACAGATCAAGTGGAGATGTCCGTTAATATGTGACGATTAATTAAATTTTTTTTTTTTTTTATTTTTAAGGCCAAACTGTTTTCAGATAGTAGTTCAGCACTTTAGTGAAGAGCATTACATCTTTTACTTTGCAGGCGAAACTCCAGAACAAGCACAGGTGAGAGCTTTTTTTTGCTAAGTGTAAAAAAAGTAACTTTGTCTCCTGTTGTTCCATGATGTTGCCCTTCTGAAACAGGAAGCAAATGTATCACAACTATTTAGTGGTTATATTAGCAGGTGTTAAAATGGACTAGTAGCGGCTCTCTGAGGTGAAAGGTTGGTGCTGAAAATCCAGCACCTGTATTACCTGCTCTTCAGGGTTTAAGTTTTGACAAATTCCAGTCAGGTCCCATGGGCAGAACTTCCATTATTTTCTATTCTCTGTTTCTGGAGGACATACATATTTTTTGACATAGTTCAACTGAGAAGAAAAAATTTACTTTCCAGGTCTTTTCCATGTTATAAAACACAGCATAGTAAGTGAGTTTTACTTCAGAGTGAACTAAATAAAATGCTAATGCATGTATACGTGCCCAGTGATCAAAGAGCATTGAACTGCCTTTTCCAGTTATTTGCCCTGTATATAAACTGGTAGTCATGCGTAGTCTTTGGCCCTGATGGTGCACAGTGTAAGGTTTTCTGGATTTATATGGTATCTTTAGTTACTAGCTCTCTTAACAGTTATGTTCACTGATGAAGAATTGTGGGATAGAAGCCTACTTCTGAGAAATTATTTTATCAGCAGATTTTATCTAAAATGACAGCGTTCTTGTTAATTATTAAGTTTTAAGCTCTGCAAGTCTACAGCTCTGATGTACACATTGCATTAGAAGTTAAGCTTTGCATTTGATATTACTTGAATGGAATGAAAGCTTTTTAGAGCTCTCATAACAGACTGTATTCACCAGAGCATGAAGCTATAAATAGAGTATTTTTTATGTGCTGTATATAAAGGAAAGCACAGATTTGCTTGTTAAATTAATGCAAATTTGTTAAATTTGTAGAGATGACATAAGAATGATGTAGTGGCACTTGTATGACAACTGTCAGTGTACTGTCTGTGCGAAGCAGTGTGCTGTATCATAACTGAAAATATATAAATTAAATTCCACGCTCCTTAATTAATTTTTGTCATATCTATAAAATCTTTTGTGTTCTAAAAAGTAAAAGAATTAAGAATGTGTAGAAGATTGAATATCCTGTTTTGTTTCCTGAACATTTGGTTTAATTTGCTTTTGGTTTTGAAACTGCTTAACAAGCTGTTCACTGCATTTATACAGAACACAGTTGTTTCAGGATTCTTTATAATATGGCTTTGGCCCAGAAAAGTTTACAAATATTTCTCTTTTCAGAAAGATCAGCTTTCTTTACTCTCTAACATTTCATAGAGAAATAGAAACTTGGTGGGGTGTAGCTGAAAGCTTTTCCTTGGAAGGATTTGAAAGCTGAAGCCTAACACACAAAGTGATCTAGCTGAGAATTGATGTGTTTTTAAAATGTGGAAGATTCTGAGAAGAATGATTGAAGCAGTGTTATGGGGGTTTTAATGACATTGTTAAATTGTACTTTGAGAGTAGATGGCAGATCTTTGAGATACAGACTGAAGAGGTTGGTCAAAACCTAAATTTTGTGCTTTGCAAGAAGTGTACAGGATTTAATGGCTGGGAGACAATAACTAGAGAATGAGGCTATAATATATCTTCTACCTTCCAAAGACAAACTGGAGAATGTTGGATATATGCTCTATGTTTCTCTGTTAATTGTTCAGTTTTTGTTTGAAGTATACAGTTATGACTGCCATACAGGAGTACGGGAGAGAATAATCAGACCAGTTTGGCTTATTAAATGCAATTTTCTCAGAAGCAAACAAGTTTTGCTTAATTTTATATAGAATTTGTAATTTCTTGTAGTATCACTACACTGGAAAATTGGCTAAGGTCACACTCTATATCCATTAGTAATGCCTGGTAATTCTAAAAGTGAAAATGGTTCAGATTTGCAAATCCTTTATGAGGTTTTGCTTAGTAAAGATATTAAATTTCCTTTAATATTCAAACTTTTGTACTGTGGAATTACAGAAAACTTAGGTTTTGCCAAGCTAAAGTGGAAATTCAGATAATTTTTGTACATATGTCTGTTCCACTGCAAGAAGCTGTATCTGACTTGGTTTCATTACATTCTTTTGCATCCTTCTCTCTTAGGACTGGATGAAAGCTCTGCAGATGTTTTGCAGTTTAAGAAAAACCAGTCCAGGAACGTCAAATAAACGTCTGCGTCAGGTGAAGCTGATACTGTGGGGTTGGAGGTGCATGTGGAGGAGTATTTTGTCTCCTCTGTGCAAAATTATATTCATAAATCTCAGATTTTCCTTTCACCAGTAGCAAACTCTGAATAAAAGCCTGAAGAAGTCAGCAGCTTTTCGAATATGCCTGACATGGGAAACTTTAAAAATTCATATAACACGTAAACAAAAAAGTTTATAAAAATTTATATGACACATACATAAAACACTCACTATTTACATTTTATTTACATATAAAGACATATTATTTAACTAATGATATTAATTTTATGTAACAAATACATGCCGAACCATGCTTCTGTCTTAATTTCTCTTGGCCTCTTGAAAGTGCCATATATGCCAGAATTTCTTCAGAGAGGACAGTCAGTCTTAAATAGCTATGTCTGTAATGATTGGAGAATAACAGGGAAATACTTCAAGAATTCCTGATATGATTTAATCTTAGGAACACTAAATGTAGTTATTTGTTACAGGCAGTAGAGAAAGGAATAAAATGGTGAATAAAATGTAATAAACCACAGCTGTTTGGTTGTGAACATTAAAGAAACGTGGATATTTCTGAATAAGTGAATTAAATTAGGTGAATTTACAGGTAAAGTAGCAGGTGCAATTGAGAGCTTCAGGGTGCAAAAGCAAAGCAAAAAGGGAATTCTTTTCTTCAAAAAGCAAAGACAGTGCTTATCTGCATAAAAGAATACAATATAATGTGTTGCACAAGAGAATTTTACATAATCTGTTAGGAAAGCGCCAAACAATAAACCACTGTATTTGCAATTGTTCATGGCTCTTACTCAAAGTGCCAGTCTTCCATTTCAGTATAATTTTTTGTGTCTGGAAAAGTTGTTATTTGCAAATCCTAATACCTCAAAAATGATTTTAAAATAAAAACCCAAGATGTCTTAAAAACATGGGTCTGGTTATTTGTTTTCAGTTGTTACTTGAGTTACTCTTATTTTGTTGCTTGTGCTTCTTAAAATGTTCCAATACCTTTAGTCTTCGCTCTTCTAAGAAGGAGTTTTGTATTCAGCATTGACATGTTAACATTAAGCCTCTGCATAGAGGATTAAAAATAATTCATTCATGTGCCTTGTATTTTAGCAACAACAAAAAAAATTATGTTTATTTTTTTTTCAGGTCAGCAGTCTCATTCTGCATGTAGAAGAAGCTCATACGCTCCCAGTAAAGCATTTTACAAATCCATATTGTAACATCTACCTGAACAGTGTCCAGGTAGCAAAGACACACATCAGGGAAGGACAGAACCCTGTGTGGTCTGAAGAATTTGTCTTTGAGTAAGTCTTAATTATCTTGAACTAGTGAATTTCACTTTTAATTTGTATCGGATTTAAGATTCTTAACACTTGTGTATTGTTTTACAGTATTTAAAAAAATACTGAATATGTGTTCATACAGCAGCAACCTTTCAGACAAATTCGGCATGGGCAGAATTTTCTGTAGGCACCTATCTTTGCTAATATAAGTGGCTGATAATGATAACTTGGGATTGAAATGAAATTAGGAAAAGCTTAAACGCCAGCCAAGTAAAGTATTAATTGAGGCTCTCTGTCTTTTCTCCTAGTGATCTTTCATCTGATATTAATAGATTTGAGATAAGTCTTAGTAACAAAACAAAGAAAAGTAAAGATCCAGATATATGTAAGTATTTTTCTGTAAAAGATCCTTACACATTACAGCAGTGGATACTTTGTGTGGTTATCGTTGCTTTTGTAAAGCATTGTCACAAGAGAATTAAGTTTTTAGGCTCACCATACTGCCTATGTATGTTTTTGATGTCTGGTACTGGCTTTCCATTAGTGTTTTTATAATGAGAACTTCCACTGATTTTAGTAACAAAATGCACAATACTCCAGTCCTGTCTGTCTGACATAGCTCTGCTTTAGAGTAACTATTGCTAGACAATGATGGTGCTTATCAAAAAACAAGAGGAAAGAGAAATTTTCTGTATTAGTCTGCTCCATAAAATGTTAAGTTCCATGGAGTCTGACTACATGGAATTTCTTTTCAGGTTTTTTGGTTGCTTCCAGTGAGATAGGGAAAGGTGCCATTCTTTATTAGAAAAAATTATCTTGGCAGTCCCTGAAGAAATCAGTTTCCCTTTTCTTCTTTCCGTTTTACCTCATCTGTCTTCTTTCCTTATTACCACTCTTTGGCTTAAATTTGAAGTTACCTCAATATCACTTTGAATGGGAAAGGATCTGTATTTTCTTCTCCTCATGTTAGCCAGACAGGTGCTTCTTTAATGTGGTTTTCTGTTCCAGCAAATCAACAGCAAGGTGGTAGAATCTGTCAGCTTCCTAGAAAAGAAAGAGTTTAAAGAATGTGAATTTGAAGCTGTTAGGCAGGAAAAAAAAAATTTTTTTAAGGTCAGGTCTCTTCCCGCACAATAATATTAGTTTTGTTTTGTTTTTGTTTTTTTTCCCCTGTTCTTCAAGGTATCTCATTTCCCAGTATATTTGTTCTGGAGCAGCTTCAGCCCTGTGCCCTCTCTTTGCTGCTTGCAGGGCAGGATCACTCTCCCTGCCCTCTTCAAATTTGTTCCAAGGTTTTTTTTTCATTATGTTCTGAGTGGTCTGTTCAAGGCAGTCAGAGTATATATAATCTAGTGCAATTGTTTTCAGTTTGCATACATTGTGTTACTGGCCTATAACTTACGCCTCAGTGCTAATTTATTGATTTTTGGTTTGCTGGGGTTTATTAAGATCTGTAGGGAAACCTTAGCCAAAGTGTAGGTATTTACAACTCATTTTGAATGGTCTTGCAGAACCTGATTCAATTTCAGATCTCTCTCGCCTCCTCTCACTAGAAAAGTTTCTGCATAGCAGGGGGAATAAAGATACATTCTCTCTGACAGACTAAAGGACTATAATTGCATTTGTGACCTTGGTCTTGAATTCATTTGAGCTGGAAAACTGATCACCTATCTACACCAAAGCCTTGGTTAGGAAAAGAATCTTCAAAGAGTAATTCTTGAACAGGATACTTCAGTAGTTTCTTTGAAAGTATTTTTGTAGTTTCCTCCTCTCCAGATTAAGGAGATGCTGTTAGTTTTGTGCATTCAGGTGATGGAAGGCTTCCTGTTCTAGGTCAGGGGCAGGATTGGCTGAATTTCTTTACTGCAGTTATCTACACTCTTACAGCATAAGCATAATCCAGCATAACTCTTTCATTTTGAGATAAAGATTACACTAAGTCAACTTGAGTGAACGTACACCTCTGCTTACATCCCCAGCCCTATGAAATATGTGAAGTTCACTGGGGTAAAATGAGCTAAACCACATCTTCTCTGACATACGTTGTGTTGCACTGCCAGAATAAACCTGTAACTCTTCAAAAGCAAGATAACTGGTTCCTTTCCTTAACCAACCACCTTTCCTTTCCTTTTCAGCCACAGATGTTACCTGTGGAATGCCATGAAGTGGCAGTCCTGTACAGCTGATGCTATTCATCTTGCCAGTTATTAACTGGGCTAACTCACCTTTTCTGCTCGCTTTTCCTTCCGTGTATTGCAGATTGAAGGCCCAAAGTTTAATTGTTGGATTCACTGTTTTGTTTCTTTCATCATAACATGCAAAACTTAAATACCAAAGTAATACATGAATGAAGGCTACCTTTTCAGTATTCAAAAATGTTTCCTGACTTTTCAGGTCTTTACATTGAAGTTTGCCTATTATGAATGTTCCATAGTTACTTCAGAGTTTTTTTAAGTATTCCAGATAGTCAGAAATGCTACTAAACAGTTCAGCATCAATTCACCAATTCTGTTCACTTTTTTTTTTGTTTCTTTAACTGTAAAGTGCATAAGGACTTATTCAAATAAATATATAATATGGCTTGAAAAATCCAAAGTCCTAGAACTTAGTAGACTTCCATCTGCTACTGTTGACAGTTGAATTAGTAAGTCTTGCAGGACAAGACCACACAGTGTTGAACTGGAGTGGAGGTTCTGGTTTGGTTTTGCACTACGGTGATTAATATCAAATTAATTCATGTTGAGTAGAAGTCTCTGACTGAAAGGAGCCTACCAATTTAATGTAACCTGATAAAGAGAAAAAAAGTCTTGTTACTTTAAAGTCATTTAATATAAATTATGATAACAACTATTCTGCAGTCCTTGTACAGGTATTGGTTATGATTTTTTTTTTAAATCCAAGTCAAATCATAGTATTTATATTATAGCCATGAAGTGCTACTATAACCACAGGGAAAAACTAATCATCACTTTATTCTAGGTCATGTATTTCATTCACATTCACCATTCTTGTCACTGTGGTACACTTGCCCTACATGTGCAAGCAAATAAGAAGAAAAGCACATTGCTTAGTTCTAGATACTGAGCTTTGATGCCAGGGAGAAGTATGCTAGGAAAGTCAATTTATTACGTAGTCTAATGACATCTCATCCACACTGGTGATAAGTAGCAGGTGGTGATGGATTGTTTTCCATGCTACTTGACTGATGTAAATGCATTAACTTTTATCAGTTCATCAACTCCAAAGGGTATAAAGTAGGCAGCAGGATTGTCCTGAATGAGGCATTATAAATACCATCTTTTTTCTGGTCCAGTATCAAATTATATCCTGCTATGTATTGCAACACTGGGGCAATGAGAAATCTGCTGGAACTGTTGACAATTTCTGCAAGGCAGATTGGTGTATGGGCTCTGCAGAAATGTAAAAAAAAAGCTTTTGGTTTTATGGCCTTTTTTGTTTTTCATGTGAGGAAAGTAAAAGCAACACTCTTTCAGAGTCATGGAAAGAGAAGGCATTTGACGAGAGGTGCAGACTGGTAGGCTAAATGTAAAACTAATAGCAGACTCCTCTTGGAGCATGGTGGGTGTTTCACAGGCACAAGGTTGCCTCTGAAAGTGCCTGGGCCTTTTCTCTGTGGAAAAAACCCTTCCACTCAGGAGCACATGTTCCTGCTCTGGATGGGCCTGTGTTCCCTCCCAGCTGCTGTAGCCAGCTAACCAGCTGCTGCACCAGACTTCAGCTGCAGTCCAGGCCACTGCTTGGCAATTTCAGTGTGCCATCATCACCAGTTAATGATTTGGCTATTCTTGAGCTGACTTTCAGTATCTAGTCAGCAAGTGCATGGGAACACTTTTTAACCTAATACACATAAACTGTTACTTAGACTGGAGTTACTATAAAAGTAACACGTATGTCAGTGTTTGGGAACACCATAGCAACACTGTAATAATAAATAGGAGCAGACCTGATGGTGGTGTCAGCCCAAGGACGGAAAGAGAGTAGTGAATTCTAAAGATTTAACCTGTATTTTAGTTTCTGACTGCTGCCTGGATTTTCAGGGTAGCACTGTTTCACCTACTTACTTGGGCGTTACAAGGAAAGCCATGTTAGTATTTGTATGACATTTTTTAATTTGTATGTATACATTCTTTACAGATTGCCATATATTTCTTCTTCAGTTTACAGGACACTGTTAAGCCATTGAAGAGAGAATGAATCCATTAATATATTGATGAAAAACTTCTTGTTTACTCTTGCTGATATTTTTTTCCTGAAATAAGATGATATGCTGAAAATAAAACTATTTTTTTATTCACTAGTAGCACTGTTTGGTGGAGATAATGTACCTCAACAATGCTTTTTTTTCCTTAAGTGTTTATGCGTTGCCAATTAAGCCGATTACAAAAAGGACATGCAACAGATGAGTGGTTTCAACTCAGTTCCCATGTACCATTAAAGGGTATTGAGCCAGGATCTTTGCGTGTTCGAGCACGATATTCCATGGAGAAGATCATGCCAGAAGAAGAGTACAATGAGTTTAAAGAGGTATGAACTTAAGTTTAACCATCCATGGTTTATCTGTCAAAACTAATTTTTTTTCATTGGTTGAGAGCGGTCTCAGTAACACTGGTTGATGTAATCAAATAATATTTTTAAGTGACAGCTATATGTATAAATATATAGATATATAATACCATATTTTTCCAAAGCTGTTACATGTAAGGAGAAACTTCTGAATATTTAAAAATTGTTCTTCTTTCAGCTTATACTCCAGAAAGAACTTCATGTAGTCTATGCCTTATCACATGTTTGTGGACAGGACAGAACACTGTTGGCTGGCATTTTACTGAAGATTTTTCTTCATGAAAAGCTTGAGTCCTTGTTGTTACGAACACTAAATGACAGGGAGATAAGCATGGAAGGTACTGCACTAAATCACACAAAAGTTTACTGGAATTCTGGGCAGGTGGGGAGGAAAGGGTTGTGGTACTATCTTTTTTTTCTCTTCCTTTACTTGCAGCTTATGTCAAAGAGTAAACCTGTTCTTCCTCTCTTTTTGATGTCTCTTTTTCTCAGTTTTTCTCTTTCCAATTTCTTTCTTCAGATGAAGCTACTACCTTGTTCCGTGCCACCACTTTAGCAAGCACACTTATGGAGCAGTATATGAAAGCCACAGCAACAAGTTTTGTTCATCATGCGCTGAAAGACTCCATATTGAAGATAATGGAGAGCAAGCAGTCCTGTGAGGTGATACCTTGAACTGTGTTTTTAAACATTTGTGCTTGTTGACACAATAATCCATTGGTTGTTAAGTGTTATGTTTACATTAAATGTTCGTTTTAGAGACATTTAATAATCTCTTAGAACTAGACTTCATTTACATCAGAAATACAGGAACTGAATTCATTAGAGATGTTTTTATATTTTTTTTCCTGGATTTTGGCTTCAAGCACTATTCACAGTAGAACTTACTAAGTGTTTAAATCAAAATTTCCTTTAATTATTTCGCAGTTGGAAGCATTCTGTAGCTGTTACTGAATGTCCTAACCTAAGTAACTTTTACTAAATGCAAGATACTGTAGAAGCCAAGGTCTGAACTTCTGTTTTAATTTTAGAATTCCTGATATTAAATGGTTGCTACTGATCTTGAAACTCTTTTTAAAATGACCCTCCTAAGTGCTGTGTTTCAACTTCATTGTGGAAAAGATGGGAGTCATCAGAAATTTGGATTGAGAGAGACAAAAAAGTCACGCAGATGAAAAGTAGTGAATATCCAAGCTGATAAAAGCCAGATATGTATATTAGAACTTAAAACTTGCTTCATATTTCCTGACAAGCCACTGAAACATACTTGAGTTCTGTAAGAGACTTGTACAGCAGCAGAATATTTAATTTGCTTTGAAATAGTATTCAGTGTATAATATTAAGAAACTATATATATGTAGTTCTAGATAGAAGAAGAAACCTAATCTTTTTCTGTTTTAGCTAAATCCCTCGAAGTTAGAAAAAAATGAAGATGTAAACACTAATTTGGCACATCTACTCAGTATACTTTCAGAATTGGTGGAGAAGATATTCATGGCTGCAGAGATACTGCCCCCGTAAGTCTGCACTTTTCTGTTCAGATTTATATTTCAAACTTGCCATTTCCATGAATTACATTGCACGTTAAAATGATCCTCTTACTGATTTATCTTAGGGTTGCTGTATAGACACAGAGGAAAAGAGACAGGGACAAAAAAACACTTCTGGGAATTAATAGTGTTTTACATCAGTCTCTGGCCGGCACATCTGGTTTTCTTTTAAAGGAGAAGCTACTAGACCAAGAGATTAGGGAAAAAATAGTAATAAAATAATTAATCCCATATTTTTACAAAAAGGTAGAAGACAGTGGTAGTTAGCAGACAATGACATGTATCTGTCAGTCTTTCTCCTCTGAGAAAGAGATGGAATTGTTAACAGCATATTAAAAATACAGGTAGGTAATAATAGTGATACCATGCTATGCCTGTTTTTGTCCACTAGGGAAATGCAGAGGGTGGTTTTTCCCTGCTTCTTTTAATTGCAAAGTAACTTGTTTTCATACCTCACATTTGAATCATCTAATAAAAAGAGGATAGTACAGAGTTTCCTTTCATAGTGTCATTAGCTTTTAAAGTATATGAAACCCTCAATTTTGAGACATTGGAGTAGCGTGGAAGTTTCTTTTGTGTTAGTGCTGACAAGGTTAGCATCGAAAATTGCACTCCTTTTAAGTATATGATGGAGTGATCAACATTTTCTGAAATACGTCACAAATTTCCTTTTTTTTTTTAATGGGAGAGGACTATTGCTGTGATGCTTAACTTTTTTAGCTTTTTTCACTACGCATCATGTATGGAAAGAGTAGTTTTTGTTTAGTTAAGAGAGAAAGTAAAAGAAAAATGAACCATCAAAATGGTCTTCTTCCAAAAAGGAAATACCACTTAAGGAAACAGTTACAAAACATTTCATGAACATCTGAATGATCACAGAATTGGACAGAAGGGGTTTTCTTTGTCATGTATAAATTTACTTTTAAAACAAACTTTTAAAATAGAATTTTTATAAATTCGTTAACTTGAACCAAGAGTTAATTTATAATGTAAAGATTTGTCTAAGTTATTAATAGAAAGTTGATAATAGTTCTGCATCAAATAGGAGGTTGGTCTAGGTCCTTTCTGACCAGCTTTTTTGATTCTGTAAGTTCAATGGAATGAGTAATTAGCTACTATTTCTGCAGGACATTGAGGTATATTTATGGGTGCCTACAGAAGTCTGTTCAAAACAAATGGCCAGCTAATACTACCATGAGAACCAGAGTTGTTAGGTAAGTTACTTGTCAACCTTGTTCTGGAAATGTTTCTTTTAATCCTTGTTGAAGACATACTTCAGTGTGCTTATCTATGTTTCTTTCAGTGACAAAACTGTATGTACTTACACAAGTTACTGCAGTGTTTAAGATATTTATGATGATGAAGCACAATGTCCCAGTTAAAGATTGAGCTTGCTGGATTCTTGGTCTTGTTCTTAGAGCCTTGCCAGAATAAAATGATGTAGTATAGAGGTCAGTATAGCTTTACTTAATGGTTCTAACTTCAAATTTACAGTACTACAGCCCAGTCATGTTGAAATATTCTGGAGCTCCTCTGAAAATGTTGCTGGAGGTTACAGAACCTGGCTCTTCTGAACTCACACCAGCCACAAAAACTCCAATCTACATTATTAAACCACCGCAACACAAAAGTTCTAACTCTGTTAATTGCCAGGACAGGTCAAACAAAAACCTTTGACAAAGCTGTCGTCTTGACACTTTTTCTAAATGTGGCATATTTTAAAGATATCAGAGCCACAGCTTTCCTTTTTGTGGTGTCGGGCAGTTGTATGGTTAGCAGAGGCTGATCTCCCATGGAGGGACCATTCAGAGGATTTGTCTTCGGCTTTTATTGACCATTTTGACACCAGAAGCCTTATGTGTTCCATACTGAGGAGAGGCATTACCTTCAAATGGAGACTGCTCCTACTCTGAGAGCTCATTGTACTCTGAGGGGCTAAGCTGTTGGAAGGCTGTAAAGCTCAGTAGTGAATTCCGTATCTCTGGCTGTTCCTTCCCAGCTCCAAAGACGACCATGTGGCTTTCCTTCGTGGACACACAGCTCACTTTCAGAGTTTTCCCAGTGGTCTCTACTGGATGCTAAAAATACTGTATCACTTGCTTTTGTGGTGTTCCATTTTCACAAGTGGATATTAGAGATTTCTCTCTAGAGTCCAGTTTCACAGCCTTCAGTCATGTTCATTATCTTTTGCTGCACTATTTTTGGTTTAAGAATGATTCAATATTCAGAGCCAGATAGACAGTTTTTTGATATCTGGGTATCTTCTCTATTGTGTCAGTCAGAATGCGCTACCATTTCTCTCGGGTTTAAAACTCCCATATAGATACCTGCTCATTCTTAATTTAGGCAGGTTGACAAAGGTAAGAAGCATCAGATCTTCCCTATCAGCAGGGTCTCTATTGTATGTATACCTTGTTGGCCTTCAACTTTGGGCACTTTAAAAGAGGCACTGATGTATGTGCCATGACTTCTAAATTAATTACTTACTCACAGCTTTAAATTCTCACCACAGAAATTATTTTAGCTTAACCTCTGGCCAAGAACTGTTTTCTTACCAGCCCATAACTTGTGTTTCGTAGAGAGATAAGATACATCTATAACAGAACATACTAGGTTGTCTTGTACTTACTGAAGGTGCATCAACCTCACTACTGTTTGTCACTTTAAAGAAATGTGGACATTTCCCTAACTGTGTACTTTACAACAGGCAAGGTTCCCTTCCTCCTTTCATTAGGAGTCAGGCTCTGGTATTGCTGTGGTGAAGTCCAGCCTGCCGGTGGTGTCCAAGGACAAAATTACAGATGTTTTAGATTGATTTAATTGGCCTGTATGTCACTTCATTGTACAGCAATTAGCTGGAGTTGAGGTTCACCTGAGTGATGATTTTTATGTCTGGTATTAACAGGAAGATAAATTTTTCTCTTGCTGCTGAAGCCTGTTCTGGGTTCCTGTTGAATGAATTTCTAGTTCTGCAGTTAGAACAGAGCACTCTTTTTCCAGCTTTTTAAATGGCAGAAATTCTTTCATGGTGGAAAGTAGCAGATCCCTTATTATTTTTCTACTGAAGTGTACTATAATTAGGATAATGGATCAGCTGAAGCTGACCTAAAGGTGTATTCTGCCAAGAGAGTCCCTTCGGCCCATCCACTCCTGCGCTCCAGCTTACAATGGCTTGGGGAAGTGGGTGGCTGTGGGATGGATGATTTGCAGCAGCAGACAGTGGAGAATTTTCAGGAGGTCAGAGACCAAGGGTGGCTCCTTTTCGAGGCGAGCATGGTCTGGGATTGGCTTCATTATTACTTGGCAATTAATTTCTTCCTACACGATTTCAACAATTCATCTTTATTGGGAAATCAGTGTGCCTCTTCAGAGGCACAATCTTTCAGATTTCATTGCAGTTCATAGAATCATAGTATGATGATCTTAATTTATATTTTTACAGAGCACAGGCTAGTTTCTTGGTATTTGTCTCAACAAGATCCCACATTAACTTTATTCCTGAAAGACTACACAATTCTACATTAATTTTCTAATGGTTTTGAACAAAATACAATTTTCTTTCCATTTCAGTGGCTTTGTTTTTCTTCGACTGATTTGTCCTGCTATCCTGAACCCAAGGATGTTTAATATCATCTCAGGTGACTATGTGCTTCAGACTGAATCCATACTTGATGCAGCAGGAGACATGAAATCACTCTAGTGTGTAATGTAGCAAAATAAGGAGTTTTTTTGAATGCTGTGTTTGAAGTCAAGTTATCCACATCATTTGGCTGACTTCTCCTTAGGATATATGCTTTTCACCCTCAAAGGCTTGATTGTGGATATCCTCAATGTAATTTTAAAGTCTAAAAAACCATCCATTGTGGTACTGAATAATAAAATTTTGAGTTAAGTCTAGCATTGTTTAACATACTTTAGCAGCGTGAAAAATGTAATTATGGGAACCTCGGATGTCACTTTCAATACAGTGCAAGGCCAGAGTTAATAGCTGAATGCAATGGTATCTCTTAAATGAACAAGATTTATAGAGTGGATGTGTGTCTACAGAGCTTGGAATTCGTTTGTGCACCTAGAAAATTATTCTTGAACAGTTTGTTTGAATGTCTTGCTTAGATGACTTCCAGCCATTAGAGTGGTGTTTTGACTCATTAAATACAGGAAATCTAGGAGAAAATAAAAAATCTGGTTCAGAAAAGCTTTTTTTCTTTATTCATAGGCAATTTTTAAGACCATGTGGCATGTTTTTGACCATCAGTCTTTAAACTGTACTAAATGAGAAGAACTGTGTTAAACAAAGTTCTTTCTCTCACACAGTAATCATTTCTGTAAATGCTTTGGAGAAAGCATATAAAGAGAAACATTGCCTGGACCAAGTGATAATTTCTTTGGCATTTTATTATCTTTTCATAGTTTGCAAGTTAGGTGCCTCCTAACTTGGGTTGCACTGTGGCTGCAGGTGTAAAAAACTACTTAAAAATCTGAGTAACGCCTTTTAAGCTTGTCCATTACAATCCTGCTGAGTACCTCCAGCTAGTATCCCTGACTACTGTTAAGGCAAACTTACAGACCTTACAACCCTGAAACTCTGTCAGTGGAATGCTTTCAACCAGGCCATTTACTTTAACTGGAAAGAAAAGTAATTTTGCAGGATACTGCTGGGTAACATCACTTGTTGGAGAAGGAAGCTCTAACTGACTTAGGCGGTTAATGTAAAGTGTTTATAGTCACAGTGATTACAGACTACAGTTTCATGGAAATACAGGCCACGATTTCATGTAACGTTCACTCTCTTCCTGCTGCCAGTAACTTAAAAGGAAGCTTGTCAATTCCCACTTATGTGGGTATAAGCAGATAAGGAAAATGTAAACCTTTTTCTTTTTTTTTTCATGTCAAAGGTAAATGTTGTAACAAGTAATCCTCCTTTCAACAAAACTCCTCAAGTTTTGAGCAAATGGTTATTATTTCATCTAACTCTTAATAACATTTATTTTGCCTTCCTGTTCTGTGTGCTACTGTTACAGAAAATAAGATGAGCAGATTAACATGGCTTTTGGACATTACAAAAGCAATATATTTTACTTTACCATGTGATATCTTTCACATGCAGTTGTTTTATATTAAAGAAAATTCTATTAAAAATATGAATGGGGAAAGAAGTTATTTTCATGTGACTGCTATTACTAGTAAATGTAATGGCCAGTGACTCTACTTTGCATTCCTGCCAGATTCTCCTTCCCCCACTGCTGCAAGAACACTGACGCTGGTCGCCAAGTCTGTGCAGAATTTAGCAAATCTGGTTGAATTTGGAGCTAAGGTAAATATCATTTTACACACAGAGAACAACCTAGAACTGTGTTTCCAGTACACTTTTCACATGTTCCTGTGTAATGCATGCAAAAAAATTGTTGCTATTTTCTCATGCAGAACCTATGACTTTCTCTTCCTCCACTTTTACCCTGCATTTATTACTCGTTAGATTGGTGTTTTCTGTGGTAGAGCACTGCAAAACTCTCCTGTTTATACTATCATGCTGCTAGACACAATGAAAGCCATAAGTCAAGTGTACCTACTGCACTAAAAAGCCCAAGCTTTCAATAAAGTTCCTATTAAAACACTAAGAGAATGCCAGCAGTAACTGGTCTCAATTTCCAGGCTGAAACATTGCTAAAAAGAAATCTGTTGACTTAAGCATAATTAACATGACTTCAGGCTGGCATGAGAAAGTTGTTTCTCTGACACACAGAACTTGGAGTGTAAGAATTAATGACAAAATAGGAAAGAAGGCACTTGTTCCTGATGATACCTCTGAACATAGAGCATGTGTTCACTGCAAACAGATATTTAGAGACACTCACCTTAGTGCAAATTTGTATCTGTGTGCATGTGTAAGAAAAATTCTGAATCACAGACTGTCAATCTTCTGAATACAAGAAAATATCAAATTCTGTAGTCTTTTGACTGGCTGCACACCAGACATTAGAAATACACTTGAAAAATGATAATATTATTCCAATTTACATACTTGTTTTGGAGTGTCATTTGCCTGACTGCACTGTGTTCACCTCAGATGTGACAATTATCTTGGCACTGATTTGTTAATTAATACTTTTTAAAATTACTAGGAGCCATATATGGAGGGGGTAAATCCATTCATCAAGAGTAACAAACATCGCATGATCATGTTCTTGGATGAACTTGGGGTAAGTGGTTAAAAAAATATTTGCTGAAGTTACATAGCAGGATTGTAAATTAAAATTCTTCACACCTCTTATTAACTAGCTTAACAATGCATCAGCTCCCACATAATTTTGAATGCTTTTATCTGAGTACATTTTTTAATACATATTTAAAAATTGCAGGTCTGTCATATGGAATTAAAACCATCAAGTATCTTCTTAAGATTTTATTATATTAGTGCCTCTGTAACAATGTGAGAAGCTGAAGTAGATTTTATAGCTATGAGATTAGAAATTTTGGGCAAAAATACAAACCTTTCAAAAACATGTTTTTAAACCAGAAGTTCTTATATATAACTCGTAACATCGTTTTGACCAGAGACTGAAATCAGTTTTTGCTTTAAAAAATATTAGGTTGAATTTCAGTTAGCACTGGCAAAAGCTTCCCTGCATGCATTCTACATAATGTAGTTTGAAAGTGAACTGTTGTCACTGTGTCCTTTTAAAGTGTGACTATTTTGTGTGTGTGATAGCTCTAACAGGAGTTAGGTCATCATGTTTTACATAAATGTATTTTAAATCAAATAATTCATTTTAAAAATGAATTCTTTCTAAAAGTTTAAAATTTTAAAATTAATTATTTTAAAGAGTGAGATGAAAAACATGTACTAAGCATCTTGAATTAATCCTTTAAAAGTGACCTAGAAGACATCTCAGAATACTTAACAAGTGTGGCATTTGGGTAGGTTCCAGATGTCATCCTTTTCTGATTAAATCGCAACTTCTACATATTATGATACACGAGTTTTCTTTAAATGACAGATTTTACATAAGGTCTCTGGTAACTGTTGGTTTGAAAATACCTGTTGGATTAATCTGCTGTTTTAATTGCAGCATTATTGGTTTATCATCAGTTTAATGATGATAAGTTACCTACTTGATAGGTAACAGCAGATTTTGCTAAATTCTGTTGCTCTTCTCTCATTTAGATTAAAAGAAGCTCCTAATGGATGGATTTCCCCTTCATTTAGGGGTTTTGAGTCTCGGTATGCTGTAGGTTTCTGGTCAGCTCAAAGGCAGAGCAATACCAGATCTTGTAGTAGGAATCCTCCTAGCACTACAAACGGCAGTATCCTCACAAAACACATGCCTGTGAAGAGGAGAAAATAAACAGATAATTCGTAATAGAAGGATGGACAGGAGGTTTAGCTGGAAAGATCAAAATTGGTCTTGGCACACTAAGTCTTCTGTCTTCTATTTTGCTGAAGAATGTTCCTGAGCTTCCAGACACTGCAGAGCACTCTCGAACTGACCTCTCTCGTGACCTGGCGGCCTTGCACGAGATCTGTGTGGCACACTCGGACGAGCTCCGGACGCTCAGCAACGAGCGAGGGGTGATGCAGGTGAGTTAAACAAATCACAGGTAGGGGTGCTATGTCCTGAGTTACTCCTCAGTGCTGGGATTCTTTCGTAGTATTTCTGTAGCAGTATGACTGATGTCGAATTTCACCAGGAGGTTATTAGCTGAGAAGGAAGTACTTAATCTATAGCTTTGTTTCTTCATGCAACAAAACCAGCTAGGTTTGGGGTTTTTTTTAAGTTTCTAGAGAAAGCCTTAAACCTATATAATTACTGTCTCCTAACAGACTCTCTGGGTCTTAGTTTTAAGATCTGGATTTTTTTTCAGTTGAAAACTAAATTCACTTTCTTTAGCTTTTTATTAATACCTCATTTCTACTTCCTAGTTTGCCAGTACACTTGTGTGCTTCACAAACTCTGCTGGCAAACTGTAGCAGTGTGTTAGCTGTACACTTTCTCCACCTCCCTGTTAACCACAAAGCAGCAAGAAGATCCATGGTAGGAGAGGCAAAGTCCAAAACATCGTTTTAAGACTACTCTTATTGACTAGGGAATCAGACATTTTCTCTTTTTAGTAATATATTTAAACTACCAAGTCACAGGTCTGATAGGCTCATGCTGAAAACGCAGCTCAGGGAGGCCTTTTACTGTCTCCAGTAGCTAACATGTAGTTTTACTGACTCTCTTTTACAGCACGTTCTTAAGAAGCTTTTGGCCATTACTGAACTGCTACAACAAAAACAAAATCAGTATTCGGTGTCTAACAACATCAGGTAGCAGCCCTCTACCTGAATTCTGCATGGATCCAGCATGCCCAACATGGCAACTCTCACCAGTATCACTTTCTTCTTGCTCTTGCCAAAAATAGCACACCCTGTCACATTCCCAGTGATGTGTGAACTATGCAAAAAGAAAACAAAGATCCTGTTGGTGAATGACTGTACCAGCAGCTTTTTTTAAGCTATCTGTGCAGGACATTTGCACTTTTTTATTTTTCCACTTGGAAACAGTTTTCACAACCTCTGAGCCTTGGTGTACAGTTCACCTTCCGCAGAGAAAATGCTGTGACTGTGTCTAGGACTTTGAACTTTTCAGCACCTATGATTGCCAAAGTTTTTGCTGTCTGGTTGGAAAAGAATTATCAACTGACATGAGAAGAAAGGCGTTGTTCTGACAACCACCTGTAACTGGATAACATTTCTTACTGTAATTTCTGACTGGTTACAATAATTACAACTTTTGACTGTTTCAACCACATTTAACTTGTATTTACAGTTTCCAGATTTTAATGTTATGGTAGGAACAACCTTTACTGTACACTTTTTATACCATGCTGTTTCTCTTGCTGGAATTATGTTGAAAGAGAATATGCAGAATGGGTCTTGTCAGCTTTATTTTTTTGATGTGCCACTGATTCAGTCTGAATAGTTCTTCCATCAAGAACTGTATATCCAGATAAATCACAATGCTTTTGTAAAATGTTTACAACAGTAAATAATTTGAATTCAGTAAATTTATTGATCATTGTATCAGGCATGCATGCATTCATTAAACCATTTTATAAAATAGGTATTGTTTGGTCTTTTTTGTACTGTAAGTCTAGCATAAATGCTATTTTTATAAGTGAAAAGTAAGTTTTTAAAATAAATCAAGCTGCGTATCTCTAACTCAATGGAAACTGGCTAACTCTGGCTGCTGTGGAAATTTTTTAGTGTCTGCACTGGCGCCGTACTAACGGTGTTCACACTGTGTCACTTTTCAAGCATGAGTCCTCAGACAGCATTACCTTGTCCATATGCCTGAATTTGTACATCACTGGGTAAGAAAGCAGATGTTAAAACACCTTGGGTAGGTTGATATTTAATAAAAAGAAATTCTTCCCCGTGTGTGGGGTGAGGCACTGGCACAGTGCCAGAGAAGCCAGGGATGCCCCAATCCCAGAAAGTGCTGAAGGTCAGGTTGGATGAGGCTTGGAGCAACCTGCTGTAGTTGAAGGTGTCCCTGCCCATTGCACTGCCACAAACTGTTTAAAAAAATGAAAAGTAAAATGTACTGTTGCTTTAGAGGGTATTTCACCATCACCATGTGTTACGGTCTAGGCAGTGATATAATAATAGCGAATAAAAGGATTCACTGACAAGACTAATGAGATAATCACTTAAATAATTTTATCATATGAACAGTGTTGTAAACCTTTACAACACCTACAGTGTTTCTCCTGTCTTTCAGAACTGCCGATTCACTGTCACACAAAATCAGAGACTTTGCTTTTGCACTGTTACTGTAGTATTATAGTGGCTCTTGGTGTTCTGCCCTGGTCTCCAGCTGGAACAGCTTCTTGAAGGTGAGAGCTCCCACATGTCACATGTATGGCACAGGGCAGGCACAGGTGATGCTCTCCCATGGTGACAATACACCTGTTTGCAAGACCTTGTTACTGGAGAAGTCTTTTCTTAGATTGTCCGATAACACTGTCAAGCCTATATTGAACTGCATCTCAGAGGAGTAAGTAATTAACCTT
The DNA here is from genome assembly GCA_013397755.1 of Cnemophilus loriae. Taxonomy (NCBI): domain Eukaryota; kingdom Metazoa; phylum Chordata; class Aves; order Passeriformes; family Corvidae; genus Cnemophilus; species Cnemophilus loriae. Next base: position 154,833 of record VZTF01002323.1, on the reverse strand, counting down.
TCATTCTGTCCTACTTAGCTCTTTAACAGCGTGTATAAAAGGGATTATTTTGTGGATTGAGTTGCTTTGGTATAGGCAATATAACGTGGCAAAAATAGAAGCTGGAAGACAGAGCTGCCAACCTAATTTACCTGTTACGCATAAAATGCAGCAACACGAATGAAACTGTAGAACTCAGAAACAGGGTCTATGAAAAGGAAAAAAATCAGCTGCTGTTCTAACCCTACACTGCAGCCACATCAAACTGTTTCTGAACTAAAAACAGGCCAGATTTCTTGCTAGTGTTGGACCTGTAATGGATGAGGGTTTAATGGAACCACAACTCATTCGTTTAGGAAAGTAGAAGGCTTTACTGCCAAGGTAAGAACTAACAGCACAAAGACCTTATAACACGTAATAAAGAACCTGTGGCAGGTAGAGTCACACCTGACACCAGAGAGTAGTTCCTGCAATGGTAGGAGTCCATCTTCCTTCAGAGTAATGCCGAATCCACAAGATCATCATCAGTCCACTCTTCCTAATGGAAGGGAAAAACACAACACCTTGAGCGACATCTGTGCATGGTGTGGTGTGTGGTGTGCTCCTTATGGTCTGGCTTTAAGAACTTACAGAAAGATTCCAAGAACAGAAGACTAAAAAATTATTTTAACTTGGGGCAAGTCAGGCCTTTAACCTTAAAGCTAGTTATCCATACCTATGCTTACAGCCATGGACACAAAGTCGTGTTAGCAGCCCCTTTTCAGCACCTGTCTGAGACAAAGAAGCATGAGCTTTAATTTGGGTAACTATGCAGAGATTTCCAAAACAGCTCATACTGCACCTTCTGCTAAGGTCTTGTGCTTTTTATGGCTTTGTCACCTTGGCAGCTGAGTCACATGTGCTCAACCATTACCTTCTACGTTTTTTCTATCACTCCAAACTGATGAGCTCGCCATACCAGTTCTGGCTTTCCTACTGCTGCTAACCTTCAGCTGCAAACAGTTAAATCCAGAAACACCTTAGAAATACATTACAGTTGACTGTGCACTTGTAGACTACAGTCTAATATCAGCTAACTACAGGATTAATGAAGCCATTTATCTTGACATTTAAGAGTGAAAAAACCAGGAAAAACTTGTACAATAGGTTTACTGACCTCATCCATTTTACATTTCTTTGCGACATATTCATCATCTTCATAACCTTTCCTCTTCTTCCTAACCCAGAAGAAAAGCGAAATGCTTAGGTATTTTTGTAAATTAAGACTCTCCTTATTTGACCTCAGGATTAATTATGGACATACCTGTTCCATAAAAAAACTACCAAAGCCTCAGCATGCTGCTTGCTGAAGTTCAGGGTGCATATTGAAGTGAAATGGGCAGAAAAGAAAAATCAGGAAGTCCTTTGCCATCCACATGATTCTTAAGAAAACATTAAGCCTTTACAACATTCTTGTTTTAATAACCCGATTTTAAAGCCCTTATAGTTCTCATTACATACAACATCAAGTCGCCACACCTTAGAAGCCACCCAGTATTCCAGTTCTGTGTTAACAAAATTATCAGCTTGTAGTGCTAATCAGCACAAAAGAACCTATTTATGTATTACTGAAAGCACTACTTTGAGTCTTTGATCTCAGCTTCCAGTACATACAACAAGCAGGCAAACACAATGTGAACATTTAAAAGTTTTCATTTTCCATCATGCACACAGGTAAGAAAATATTAATATTCCTATGCCAATAAAAAAGGCTGAAGTTTAACACATCCAAGATCTACTTACGGGTTTGTATTAAATGAAAGCTCCAAGCTGTGACACTTCTCTAACTTCTGTTTTAGAGCAGCAACCTCTTCAGGCCTCGGCAGTTCGTATTTTTTTATGAGATTTTTCATGCCTAAAATGGCAACAACACAGCTGTAAGCACACAGATAATTTCTGCTCTGCCTTGTGTTGGGTCTCTATGATGGCAAGAGACTGGTAGCGGGGGGGGGGCTACAGAGGTGGCTTCTCTGAGAAGCTGCTAGAGGCTCCCCCCATGCACAACAGAGGCAATGCCAGACGGCTCCAGGATGTATCCACCACTGGCCAAGGCCAAGCCTATTAAGTTACAGTGGATGTACACCTGTGGTAACAGATCTAAAGGAAAAAACCCAAACCCCGGTGCAAGACTAAGTGCTGCTGGAAAGAGGAATGAAAATGAGAATGGCCCTCCATCTACCAGGGTCAGTGAGGAAGGAGAGCAAGGAGGTGCTCCAGGCACTGAAACAGATTCCCCTGCAGCTCCTGGAGTAGCTGTGAAGCATCTGTGCCCCTGCATGGAGGTCAGCAGGAGTGTGGAGTGTGCAGACGCACCTGCAGCCTGTAGAGGAGGCAACTTCGGAGCAAGTGGATGTGCCCGAAGGAGGCTGTGACCCCTTGGGAATACCATGCTGGAATAGGCTCCTGGCAGGAACCTGCGGACCGTTGGGAAGAGAAACCTACACTACAGAAGGTTTGCTGGCAAAGTTTGTGACCCCATGGGAGACCAGCACTGGAGCAGCCTGTTCCTGAAGGGCTGCATCCTGTGTAATGGACACACAGTTCACAAAGAACTGCAGCATGTGGGAAGGACTCATGCTGGGAAAATGTCTCTGTGGGAGAGACCCCACACTGCAGCAGGGGAAGAATGTAGGAGGAAGGAGCAGCAGAAACAACATATGGTAAGCTGACCACAGTCCCCCTGCACTGGAGGGAGAGAATTCAGGAGTGAAATTGAATCCAAGAAGAAGGGAGGGGTGGGGGAAAGGTCTTTTTAAGATTCGGTTTTCACGTCTCATTACCCTACTCTGATTTGATTGGTGATTAACTAATCTCCCCCAGTTGCGTCTGTTTTCCCCATGACAGTGACTGGTGAGTGACCTCTCCCTGCCCTTATCTCAGCTCATCAACTTTTTATTTTCTTTTCTTTCCCCTGCCCAGCTAGGGAAGTCAGTGATAGGGTGGCTTTGATGGTNAGAAGGGAGGGGTGGGGGAAAGGTCTTTTTAAGATTCGGTTTTCACGTCTCATTACCCTACTCTGATTTGATTGGTGATTAACTAATCTCCCCCAGTTGCGTCTGTTTTCCCCATGACAGTGACTGGTGAGTGACCTCTCCCTGCCCTTATCTCAGCTCATCAACTTTTTATTTTCTTTTCTTTCCCCTGCCCAGCTAGGGAAGTCAGTGATAGGGTGGCTTTGATGGTCACCTGGCATCCAGCCACGGTCAATCCACTGCACTTGTGAATTACACAACCCTATCCAGCCTCCAGTGTGGCTGAGTATTGCTTATGTCTCATAGTCAGGAGTGACCCAAGAGTTCATCCTTCCTTCCCTCATTGTAACTACACTGAAACACATCTCTAGCATCACTGACTCTGGATTTCCTTAACGCACAGTTCACATTACTCTGCTAATGAGCTTCAAAATACACAGGTATTTTTTGCAATCAGCATTGTACCTGCTGTCCTAAAAAAATACCAGTTCCAGTCTTGTTAATAATGCAAATTAAATTTACAAGATTTTTTCTCTACCACCAGTACTCTGTAGATGTCATTTACAAATGCTTGAAAAATTTCATTCTAACCATCTTATGTTTATGGAAGAGCTGCCTTTAGGCTAAAGCTACCATCCACAATAACTGAAGAGTAAGTGATCCCAGCATTCCCTTTCATCTCAGCAATAGAAGTCTGTTAGATGAAGAGAAAGTAAAGGGCATCTTAAGTTTTATAAATTCGAGGTAAACTGAATTTGTAGACCTTGGTTACTTGTATGGTGTATTCACTGGTCATGTCAGCCAGCCAAGTTTCACTGCCACCACTCCCATTTTAAGTGCATGCATTAGCTTAACATATTCAGTAACTGATCACTTACTGTGAATTTTGTATCACAGTCTTTTCATTTAAATACAATAAGGTAATCATCAGTGTACTACACTCCCTTTTAGCTTAGCTAAACCATGGCAGAATTCGTAAGATTTGTAAAATAGATACACACACACACACAGATATTTCTCACACTAGTGAAGCTAAGCATCTTCTGAAACATCTTATAGCTGCAGAACAGATGTGCAGTATAAATACTGGCATATCCCATTAATCACTTAGCTTACAAAAGGTACCTCCCGGTGGTAGTAGTTGTTATATGCAGGCTTTGCCTGAAGCTGCAATGGTTAAGATATGGCGACTTAAAAAGCAATTTAATTCTGTCTTACAAAAATCATTATCTATTTCTCAAAACAGATTTCTCACTTTTGAATCAGCTGCTAGCACTTAACTGACTCTAGCACTTATGTTCTGAAAGCATCAGGCAGGCCCTCTGCCTCTTAATTTATTTAATTTGTTCATATTCATTTGTTTAATTTATTTGTTCACTGTGTCTCAGTCTTTTTCCCCCTTCCATCCACATGCTGCGTAGTTCATTCTACTGCCTGCATTTTACTTACGCATGCCTTAAGGTGAAGAGAACCATCTGAAGCACACCATTCTATCTAAGGCTTTTGTAGTTTGGAAAAAGATGGTTTTTCCTCCTTTTGAGATATTCTTTATCATACTTTTCCAAAGTTTACTTACATTTCATGTCATCTAGTAATCTGGATAAGGTTGATCTGTTTTCTTTCAGCATAAGACTTTCTGATAAATAGCTGCAAAGAGACATGGAAGAATAAATTTTTTAAGTGTCATAATAATTTGTGGCAATTACTGTGAGTTAATAAGAAGTGTATTACTTATTACTAACATCTGCTAGAGCTTTATAATTAGATAAGTAAGAACACTTTGGTTACTTAAGTGCTATGAAGTGATAAAAAAGCAGATCTGTCACTCTAAGAAGGTGACAAAAGTATTCCCCCAGCCACACAGAAATAACACTGCCAAATTAGATATTTCTAAGACTTATGGAGCTAAGTCACATTACGTTTACAATTCTATGACAACACTGCACTATTGTACAATACGCCGACAGGACAAGCAAGTACTACAGAAGAGTGGTTTTCAGACTGACCCACGGAAGAGCCTGCAAAACACGCCTGCTTCTTTTGGCAGCTGAAAGCTATTACTAAACGCTGTCTTGCATGAGCCTATGGCTCCCTTCCTCTTCCCACTCAGATCAAACTTCTCTTTAGTAAGAACACTAATGCACGCTGCCTGGATAAACCTCCAACGCACATGAGCAATGCTCCTCACCAACACCCGCAACAACCAAGGAGTTCTATCCCTTCCCTCATGACAGCAACAGGTTTTCCAATTCCCACGTGTTCTGTACCACCTCTGCAGCTGCACCATCAGCTTCTCTCATGTCTGGCAGCAAAAACTCACATCAAACAATAAATAACAAGGTTATAACAACTGTATGGTGCAGACAGGTCACAAAGACTTGAATTCTTCCTGAACGTCCAAATAGAGTTCAGACATCTTGAATCACACATTATCTACAAATTATTTTAGTTCTTTTTGTAAGCATGCTTTTCTGAATTTTGGCACAAGCAGTACAGAATACAGATCTTGGAATGAGATCAAGATTCAAGTGAAAGTAAGCAACTGAATGTTTTTACACAATTCTGAGCAGACAGTGAATCCTGTAGAGAATACTCCCAACACTCCTCCTTTTAGAACAAGAGAGATTTGAGATACATTTAGAGCACGTGGAAGATTTTATTTTAGAAGAACATTTTGGATTTAGAGCAGGTGTTACACTCCAGATGCAAAATGCTCACAGGTACAGCTCCTTATAGCAACCACCTCAGCTGTTTATCTGAAGAAAAGCCTATGTTTTGTCCGTAAGAGAACTAAACCAAACAAACTACATATTTCAGCAAAGGTATCAAAGTATTTGATAATGCCTGTGCAAACACCAGTGGCAAGGACACAGAAGGGAAAGAAAAGACTCATTTAAAGCAACACCTTAGCCCTGGTTCATATCCATGGAAACTGAAGAGCTGCAGCAGCCAAACACAGCATGTTGCAGTATGCCCATCAGCTGTCAGTTCAGTGTAATTTCAGTTGACTCTCAGTTTCTACCATATTTCCCCTTTCTTCCCTGTGTAACCCTCAACCTGAGTCTGAAAATCCTATGCTGTTCTAACTAAGGCAAAGTCATCAGGGTTTTTTTTTTACTTCTTCCAAAGGAAGATAAAAACCAGACAGCAACCAACTGCTTTCATCACCTATTTGTACAAATGAACAGTACCACTGCCATTCTAAAACATAAAGAACAGACCAGTGCTATCAATCAGTAAACACACAATTCTACTAGTTAAGAATGTCTAGAGCAAAACAACTTTATACAAGAAACAAATAAACTGTTTAAATCACACCTCTAAGAAAGAAAATACTACCTTTCCATATTAATTCCCGCTCTTGAGCCACTAGATAATACGGCAGTGAGAGCTATCTGTGAGGGAGTAAAGAGCAGATATGCATCTGTCAGAGCCACTCGATTAAGGAAGTCATCAGCTGTTTTCCTCAAAACTTCAGGATTTTCCAGCATTGGATAGCGAGTCTAAAAAGTAATGATTTAGGAAAATAAGCAGCTGTTAACCATTCCTCTTCATGAGCTCAGAACACACAATTCAACAGTACTTTATAAAGCTAAAAAGTAGCAGACCATATTTTTATTCCAAAAATAGCCTAAATAACTTAAAGACCACAAGTAAAACAAGATTCTTTCAGGTATTTGTCTATCACTATAGAAATTAGATCTTTTAAATCACAGGCACAAAAGGAAATAAAGTTTTTTAAGACAATGCATGACAGACTTGTATTACTTTACTATACAGACACCTTGAATCAGAGCATGTAGCATATCAGAGAGTATTACCTTAATATCAATTAGAAATCCCTCAAATGGCCTGTATGGATTGTGGATGATGAGATGGAAGTTCAGTTGCTGAATAAGTAGCAGTTCATATTCCAATATTTGTTCAAGAGCTTTTTCCTGTCCAAGAGGACTTTCTCGAAGGTTACCAACAAACTGTGCGCTGGATACATTGAATTCATCTACTTTACAGGCCAAAAATGCACATGTTAGCCTTGAGGAGGGAAAGAAAGAAAAAACATACAGTTGACATATGCAGCATCCATTCTCCCTTCTCTAAGAGTTCTGCTCAGAAAATATGTGTATCTTTAAAACACCATGTTCTGAATACCGCAAAAGGACACTGAAACTGACCATATTTTGTCTTTACTCGTACTTAAGCTCTCAGATTTTCTTTCTTGGGTTTTTTTCAGGTCTTCACAAATATAAAGATCACACCTCTAATATTCCATTTGATAGAGTAACTCAAGAAGTGTTGATAACTCACATTATTATCCGAGGATGATACTCCATCACCGAGTTATTGAGGTAAAAACGTTTGAAATACATGCAAGCTGTTCCCTAAATTGAAAAACATGGAGAGGGAAAAAAATAAAAATGGATTAAGAACAAATAAATATAAGTACATAAAAAGAAAAAAAATCACAAAACAGGCAAGTTTGGATATATACTACAGACACATAGGATATACTGAGGCACTAAGACACATACAGCCATGTCATTGTGCATGTCAAATTCTTTATTTTTGCCTGCAAGAGCCTTACACTATGACTGCCATACAAAATCATTTTCTTTATTTTTAGATATGTTTTGGAAGACAATGCTTAAAGAGCCAACAGTATCTTTATGAAAAAAAACTGGTATTGAAATGAAATTTAAAAACTAAAGGCTGAAAAAAATCATCCTGAAAATTGCGAGCAACCCCAACCATTTGACTTTTTAGATCAGTAAATTTTGCAAGATGTTCAACAGCATGAAAGCTGCTGCTTTCCAAAATGAGACTCTGCAGGGGCTACTTCTCAAACATCAGTCTGCCTCCACAGAACATGCCATGGCAGCGAGTGCCACCTTTCAAAGGCATCCTCAAGCATGGCACACCTGCTTGAAAAAGGGAGGACTAAAAAGGGACAATGTAAATCATACGTCTTAGTGAGAGAGAGGCACAATTTCACTCCGTTCTCCAGCTCCAAGTCCCCACTTCTCCCTTCTGAAACATGCTCTTCTGCATTCGAGGCAAGTCAGTTCAAGGTAATTTTGTTTTTCCTTTGTAGGTTAATATTTTGCCAGTACTTGATCCAGCTTATTTTGCAGTCAGACAAGCATAAATGCTGGAGAAACACCTGAATGACAGCCCAAATTTGAGACCGTCTCCTTTAGCTACTGGGAGATTGTTTCATTGTATCATCAAACATTACCATCAACCATCTACCACTATTTTGTTTCTACTCTTTGCTACAGGGAAACAAAACAATTCAGTCACCCATGCAAGTTTACGAGCCACAAGCGAAAGATCACGTTGAAAAACACCAGGTTTTGAAATGGCTGCACGTGCCAGAAAACGAAACAAAACAGATAAAAAAGCGGCCACAGACCGTAGTGCTAAAAAAAAGGGGCTTTAAAGATGTCAGCGCTCTCAAAAACAAGCCAAGCAGGCAGCAAGAGAAGGAATAAGGGGGTGGNTGGCCGCCGCCCTGGCCCGGGCCCGGCGGTTCCCCTCAGCGCGGCGCCGCGCCAGCTCCTCCTCGCCGCGGAAGGTCCAGTGCCGGCACTGCGTGCTGCTGTGGAACATGGCCCCGCAACATGGCCGCGCCCGCGCGCGGCACGCCGGGAGCCGCCTCAGCGAGCGGGGCGGGCCCGGGACAGGCTCTCGTGGGACAGGGACGCCTCCGTTTCCTTTTCCAAACTTTTCCTTTCTAAGGAA
>VZTF01002323.1:124169-146034 GCA_013397755.1 Cnemophilus loriae | reverse complement strand
AGACTGAGGGGAGACCTCACTGCAGTCTACAACCTCCTTGTGAGGGAGGAGAAGAGGAGGGGCAGACCCTGATCTCTTCTCTGTGGTGCCCAGCGACAGGACCCGAGGGAATGGCATGAAGTTGAGCCAGGAGAGGTTTAGGTTGAATTTCAGGAAAAGGTTCTTCACCCAGAGGGTGGCTGGGCACTGGAGCAGGCTCCCCAGGGCAGTGGTCACAGCACCAAGCCTGACAGAGTTCAAGAAGTGTTTGGACAAGGCTCTCAGGCCCATGGTGTGATTCTTGGGGTGTCCTGTGCAGGCCCAGGAGTTGGACTTGATGATCCTGATGGGTCCTTTCCAACTCAGCACATTCTGTGATTCCGCTCCCTTAGGTTCCTTCAGGAGTCTCCTGCTCTCCCCAGATAACCACTATATATAAAATCCAATTACGCTTTTAATGAAGCAGCATTTCATAGCCTCCATGCTTCAGCCAGAAATTTTAGATATTACTGTGTAATGTCTAATATTTGTATTTGAAGTTTATGAGGAAAGTATGTAAAACATACTTTTGTGGACAGTCACAGGACTTGTAGTTAAAAGTGTTACCAAACAAGTTATGTTCTTTTAAAAGGAGTTCATGCAGCAGTCAGGGAAAATTCTTTTAGCCTTAGCACAATAGTGTTTGATTCCTATCTAGGATTAATGCTTAGTTTTGTATCCTACAGTGCTTACTACAAATGCCAGGGATTAATGTGGCTTGGTGTTAACTCCCTACATCTGTGAGTAATATGCCTTTTGCCAGCTAGTGTTGGAAATTATATAACTTTCCTTATTTCCTTCCTTTTCTACTTAATTCTTTTAATTATCTCTTCTAATTAATTGTTTTAATTATTCTTAAGCAGTGTAATTTTCCACTCTGTCATGTGCCACTGTAGACAGCATTTAGCAAGGTTGCATAAGCTGGTATTGTGGGAACATGATTTGGGAAAATTACTGAAACTTTAAGTTTTACTGAAACTTTAAGTTTTGCTAAAACAAGTGTAATCAACACTTTGATATGTTTCAGTTATCTCAGACCTAGAAGGACGTTAACAAAGCCTTGGAGAGAGACCTAATCCTGAAACTGGACACAAGTAATGCAAAATTCATAGACCACGAAGACATTTTGCAGAAACCCAAGATAAAGAAGAAACTAACAAAGTCAGTACAGCAACTGTACTGAAACCTTCTCTGTTTGGGAAAAAGATAATAAAAAGACTGGAGAGCTGGGCTAACTAGCATGAGAAGTGAAACAACAAACAAATACGAGATAGAATACTAATTAATGAAGAGAATTATGGAATTTATAGCCAATGAGTATTAATTTCTTTATTTGCTACAGTGTATAAATAGTGAAAAGTTTTGAAAGTGGATGTGTGTATTAGGTGAAGCTGTCCTCGTGCACCCAGCATGTTGAATAAATATCAGCTTTCTAACATAACAAACTGGTTGGAGAGTTTGTTTCCTGGTTTTCAGTGACAAAGTGGTTCCTTGTGAGCAGATATGACAAAGGTCCTTTCCCTAAACTACACAAAAAATAATTTTATTTTCTATGTAGTCTGAATCCGTCAATACTTTGTCTTAAATTACGGCAATCGAACACACCCAACATACCAACAGTTTGAAATCTGACTAAATCTGAGTTTCGAGAGTCATATGTACAAAAGATACCAAAAGGGTGTTGTTGTGCATCTAACTGTAACAGTTCCATCACAAATTAGAGACTCAAATACTGCATATTATTATACTATTCAGTTTACTGAATGTTACTTCACATGTTACTGATGTTATTTCACATAATCACTCTTAGACTAAAATGTAAGAATAGGAATGAAAATTTCTGAAAGGAGCAGAACAGGGGATAAAGTAGATTTTTTTTTCTTTTTTTTGAGACTCCATTTCTTTTATACCTTTCACTTTTCAGAATCTGTACTTCAAAGGTGTATGAGTTTAAGGATACCGAAAAACTATTGACTTCACTGATTGTGGTTCTTCCTTAACTTTAACTGGTATCATGAATTATTAGTGATTCTAAAATTCAGTCTGAGAGTGGACAAAGGCAGATTTAGATAACACATTTGGAAATTTAATTATAAAATACTCAGAAAAACCTTTGGTGAGTCTGTAAGACCAAGGTAAGAACAGAAGCAAGAATTTACTGTTTCTAGTCCTCTGTTGTTTTTTTCACAATAGCACTTTTCACAATCTCTTCACCCACAGCACAATTTTAATATATTATCTTGTAGCCTTAAGAGGTTAATAAACAGTAGAAATACTGCAGTTCGATTTTTGTGCAAGTAATAAGTTCTACAAAGAATGGTATATAATACACTAATAAAGTGCAGAGTGAGCATAAAATTTTTTACTAAATTCAGAAAGGTAATTGCAAGAACTGAAAGGTTTTTGGGAAACTGAAGTCTAAAGATTTAACGCACATCAATTTTATTGTGAAATACAGAACTGTGTTGGGCCAAGTATGTATGGGCATCTGTAAAATGAGAGATATAGTCTGAATTATCATAAGTAGCTGTAAGAGTTAATAATCAGTTGCTCAGCTGAGTCAAATGTAAATGTTTGAGGTCTGTCCTTTATGCTGGTTTTAAACATGTCACGTGCAGGGATATTTGTTCAGAATTATGCAAGTAGTAAGGTAACCAAGCAAAACTTGTGAGCTAATAAAAGCTCTCCAGTACCTTAGGCATTTTAGTGCATTCAGCAATTTCTCAGAAAAATTGCCTGAAGGTGTAAATAATTATCTACCACCTAAATACGAAACAGAGCATAATTCGCCTTCTTGTATCAACAAATACCACAGAGGTATTCCTCCTGATGTTTTTATGAGAGCCACGGGTGCTGTAAGTGTTCTTTATATTTCTGTTTGGAGGATACAGGAAATCAGAATCTCTCGGAAGATCTAGAGGGGACCAAAAAGGACCAAGAAGCACCACACACATCATCTAAGAAGGGAAAGGTACCTGAAGCACAGAGGCTCAGTCTGTAGAGTTTACTGTTGAAAATAAGCATCCATAAAACCATTCAACTTTTATGTTGATAATGTCTTTTTAGAATAATATGTGAGGAACAAGGTTGTGAACACAAGAGTACAGCCCTTCAGCTGAGTTATAATTAATACAACTAAATTAACATAATCAATTTCCTGATTTTTATTATCATTATTATCATCATTATTAAGCCTAACTGCAGATGCTAACTAGCATAAAACATTCAAAGAAAGGGTTAATCTTGCTGATGCTACTGGAGAGGATTAAAAGCTTTAGCGGTGAAAACACATTGATTTATTCCCACATGATATTAATATTTGCTGTATTTAATGCTGCTGAGAATTTATCAGTAGAACTAAATTTAGTGTTTTAAATACTGTGGTTTAGTTCTCACTTTTTGAATATATTAATATCACAGGCACTTCTTGATTTTGCAGTGTTTGGCCATCCGTTGTCCTAACACAGAAGTTGGTTAAAATCAGATTACCTTTCTTGCATTTGCTAAGTTGTATTTTACTTTTATTTTATCTCACTGATATCACTGAGATTATTTCATTGAAGGAGCTTTATTCTATATTCTTAAAAAGTGCTTGTCATTCAAAGCATTACAAAGTATGCATATATATAACTCACTTCTATTGAATATGCAATACAGGGACATAAACTTTAGAGTCCTCAACAGAAACACAGACTTAAATAAGCAAAAATGACTACAAACAACAGTTTGGAATTCCTGACCTTTGGATTTTTAAATACTAAGGAAAGCCTTTTGCGTTTAATAATGTACAACTTCAAAAATACATTAAGCATACAGTTTCAAAGAAATCACAAATCATGGTAGCAAAACTGAAATATGATGAAGCAGAGATGTTTATTTATTCTTAAATTTGGGCCATTCCAGTCATTCAGCAGGGAGCGCTGAATTCCTATGGGGCAATCAGAATTGGATATTCCTTTTGAGAACACGCAGGACATCTGTTGGAGTCAGCACAATATTTGCTTAAAGCCTAAGAGCCAAAGCTGGCTTTTGTGGAGAAGACTGGTTATTTTTGCCATTCTTCACTTATGTGTTTTCAATCATTCATGGAGAAAGTTCTGTTGCTTCTGTCCCTTGTTTCTTGTTTTTCCTTCTCTGTTTCTCCCATACTGAATTTACCTTGGTGTTCTTGACCTTTGTTTTTAATTTTTTCACAACTCCATTTTTCCCACCCACTTCACTCCCAAAATGTCATCTCATAAGAATATAGTTATTGATACCGATGCTAAAAAGTCATCACTGGATTTCTGGATGGGTTAAGAAACTGAGAACTCCCTGGAGTTTAGAAACTGAGAACGTGGACTTCTGAGTCACTCATGCAACTGTATTCATATTCGGAAAGTGCAGCTGTGGCACGTTTGCAAAGATTTCTTTGGAACCAAGTGTCTCTGAAATGTACTTTAAAAGTGACAGCCACCCCTTTAGCAGCACTCCACTCCCTTTCCCTCCCTCCCCCATTGCCGCTACCCAAACCTGGCCGCACGAACCCAATATAAGCATACTTGCAATACAAAGTGAGTAAATGAATTAGAATGATTTCCTTCTGAGCACCTAGATGCGGGGTCTCTCAGCTTAAGGACACGATGAGAGCGGCTCTCTGAGGGATATGGGCAGCCCGGACAACCGTCACCTGTCAGAACTTAGATACCAAAAAAAAAAAAAAAGCTTTCAACTAAGTCAGTTCCTCCTGTTTCGCTGAGGGGAGCGGCTCGGGACCGGCCCGACCCGCAGCGGAGGAGCAGATCCCGGGCGTCGGGGGCTTCTCTTGCTGCAGGGCAGCTCCAGGGCAGGGGAGCCCGCGGGGACCCCGGCAGCTCTGAGGGGAGCCCCTGAGGAAGCATCAGGTCTACAGCAAAAATGTCGGTGACAGCAGAGGCAGAGAAGACCGGCTCAGGAGCCTCCCGTACCGCAGGGAGCGGTCCCTGCCCAGCCGGGAGAGGAGGAGCTTGCGGTGCCTGCGGGCAGCAAGTGCGGCGACTGAACAGGCAGTCGCTGTCCAGCTGCCTGTTCCACGCTGACACTGTGTTGGCTTCCCTACTAAAAGGGCTTTAGAAACTCCAAGTCGCGCTGTAACGCACCGTGTTGTTTTACACCGGTGTGCTTTGCTCTAGAACACACAGTTTCCTCAGAAATAGGTCTTATCTGTAAGAAACGGTAGCGGGTGCTAAAACCTCTCACACTCATTGGCACACCATGACGCTGAGTCTTCCCCACAGGGATTAATTTTAAGAAAATCTTATAGTGAGAAAAGATATGTGGTCTGAACTTAATGACACTGCACCTATTCTTCCATGACTTCAGGGCATTTTGTCTTATAACACTCAGATTCCATCTGAATCAGGTATTATAGAAAAGGACATTCCACATAATCCAGAGACAGACACTTCTCTTCTAGGTTTATCCAGTTCGTGTTCTACATCCTCATACTGAGTCAGAATTCCTAATCTGAGACTCTGAGAAAACTTTTATGAAAAATTCTCTCTAAGTGTTTCAAATGACAGATGTTGTCTCTTCATTTTCTCTGGTGTGGGTACATCAGTTAAGTGGAGATGATTTGGGAAACACTAAAGAATGAAAATAATTATTATTATTTTATTTGGTGAATAATTAATTAATTATTGTGACCTCCAGTAAAGGTCTAGATGAATTTGGATTAAAACAGTGAATTAGGACTATAGAGATCTAAATTTTAGTACTATCTCTGGTGCAGAAATCCAGTTCTGACATATTTTAGTTTTTTTCAACTGTGAATCTCAATTCCACTTGTTTACCTTCAGCAAAGTGAAGAATAAGGCCATGAGCTCTTATGGTACTATGGAAATGAGTGCCACAAAAGACCCCAGAATAAATGTTGGAAAAATATGCAGCCATCACCTTACCATCTCCTCAATAAATCCTGTCTCTCCCACCCCATACAATTTGGCATTAGTATGTTAAGGGAAGGTATACACACTTCAAATGTTGAGCTTTGTATAAGGCAATCCCAGCATAAGAAAACACAAGCTTATAAGAGGAACATAAAGAATTTGTGCATTCTATAGAATATTATCAATATGCCTTACTCTAATACAAACACAGCAATATTGAAGCATACTAGTTTTCCATATACAGCCTTTTTTTTTTCTGAGGAAGACAAATAAATCCTTATTTTCAGAATATAACTCCATTTTTGGTAACTCCTGTGCATTCAAAAGGTTTGTTCAAGCTAAATAAATTCTCTGTTTTTCTTAGATTATCTCGCATGGCTCCGTGCACTGCAGTTCATTTGAGTGGGGAAGTATCCATGTGTGATTTTCAGTTTCTGTATGGTAACAGTGGCCAATGGCTGCAGTAAACCATGTCTGAATTCAAGGCCTGGACATGGCATTAGCAAGCAGCTATTCCTACTGCTAACCTTCTTCAATAAATTCACAGGCCTCTGGCAACGTGTACTAACATACATGGGCTTTTCAGTTAGACCTGTGCTTTAGAGATTAGTACCAAGTGAATAGTACTGCATGTTTAAATGAAGACAGTGGCTAAATTATATTGGTTGTTATTGGTATGAATTGGTATAAATGGAAGGAATGCCATGATGCTCCAGATCATGAAGAGCTTCGAGAAGGCACTGGGGGTGACGCTTGGAGAGGAGTCATGAGCAGCAGAGAACACCAGGCAGGTCCATATTGTTGGAGAGCTAACAATAGATGAACTAATGGGATATTCAGCCACTTAGTGCCAAGGAAGGAAAGAAGCCTCAGCTGAATGAGACTTGTACAAATGGAACTGAATAAATTGTATTTTTGAAGGATAATGTGCAATTTCTGTATAAAATCATGGATTCCTACGGAGTATTCCACTGACAGCATCAAAGTGTGGACAGGCCGTGTAGCTGAGTATTGCACCTGAGGGCAAACTTCATATATGTCAGTAGAGTACCTTGAAATCTTGGAAAACTTATATAAAAGTACAGGAATGTACTTTTCATTCAGCAGGAATATCACCTGTCTTCCACGAGTACTCTAAGCGTCAGGCCATGACACAATCCTGTTTGAGCACTTCTGGTCATTGCAGTTGAAGGAGGCTCAGTTAAACATCACTGATCATTGCAAGGGTGATCATTACTGTGAGCCTTTGGAGAGTCACAGTCTGCCACTCTGTGACGCCAGCCTCCACAGCCCAGTGATGCACAAGGGGTGTCTGTCCCAGTGTTCCATCGCACCTCTGTGCACGTCTGGGGCTACTGCAGCTCCACTTCCTACTTCTCTTCTTCTCACCCATGTCTTCTGCTCACCATAGGTATGTCATACCAGTCACCAAAGGCTCTGTCTTTTCTTCCCTTTCTCAGATGCCCTTGCATTTTACTTTCTCTGATCCTGCCTCTACTGACATAAACAACTCCACCCCAATGACCCCTTGCTTCCAACATGGATTGATTTGGTCCCAGATCTGGGATTTGGGACAGCATTATTTAGGCAATGTCAAACTTAAATGAGGTTGCAGATATAGGTACACTGATGCTCTTCTCTTGCAGGGCTCCCCTTCCCAACATGTCTCTAGTGCTCCTGTCCAGGTTATCTGTGCATTTTGGCCATCTCTCAGGAAACACTCCTTCGTGGATTGTGAAATCCAGCCATTCCCTGTAGTGCCATCTGAAACTTTTCCTGGCTTCCTAAACCCCCCTGTGCTGAGTTTCTGATGATCAGTGATGGACCAAACTTTAACCTTGCTGTTTTTCCGCAGCCATGGATCCATTAACTCAGATCTCATGGTTTGGTGATGCCCTGGGGTGCAGCAGGGACTCCTGCAGAGGGCAGCCTCCAACTAGCAGTGTATTTCCAAGAGCCGCAGGGGCAGACGTAACACAGCATCACTAGGTGGTGGAGGTGATAGTAATCCTAATAATAATCCTAGGAATAATCATAATCCTGGTGGTATATTATGACTGTGACCTCACATCCGTTGCTCTGTAAATTCAGGTGCTGTCAGAGCCTGGGCCAGCCTGTGGGAACAAGCACACATGGCCACAGGGAAGGAGTGGAGCTGCCCCATCTGCTGCGATGCACCAGATGACGTCGCTTATGCGATGCCCTGCAGCCACCGATTCTGCCTTGGCTGCATCCTGCGTTGGGCAGAAAGAAATCCTGCCTGCCCACTCTGCAGAAGATCCATCTTGACAGTGAAGTTTTCTGATCGTGGTGGAGATGACTACCTACACTGTGTCATCACACCTCCCAGAGAGTTGCCAGAGACCAGCAGCCAGGCAGCAGAAGCTCCTAGAGGACTGGCTGAAAACAGACCCCATGGCCCTGCAGAGTCCCTTGCTTCCTCTCCACAAGGAATAACAGCTCCTGCTGAGCAGCAGGCTGCAGGACCAGAAGCTGTGGGTGGCATCCTGCCCGAGCTTTGGGCAGAACTTTTCCGAAGACGGCGGAACCTCCTGGACCCTGTGCGGCCCTGGCTGCGCCAGGGGCTGGAGATGATATATGGGGGCGAGTGGTATCAGGTGAAGAGTGCAGAGAGCGGCATCGTGCTCGCCCTCTGTGTCTATGGTCCAGACAGGGAAGTCTTGGTCCAGAGATTGCAGCCCCGTCTGCAGCAATACACTGCATCACTGGTCCATGGCATCCTCAATATCATTGAGACCCAGTGCAGTGAGGAGGTTCGGAGGCTGCGGCACTCTCGCACTGACAGGGAGGAGGATGAGATCCCTGCTGCCAGCTCTGACCCCACTGCCTCCCAGGAGGGTGCTCCCACCCTCAGCCAGGCCCCATCCAGTGGCATCTCAAATTTCAGCAGAGAGGAGGCAGCCAGCACATCAGAGACTGCCCTCCATGGACATCCCAGTCACTCCCCATCTGTGTCTGTCCCTGCAGAGCAGGAGCAGCCTTTTGAAGAGCTGGGGGAGACAACAGTGGCTGCAGGTTCCTCTGCTCCTGGCCAGGGCAGTGACCACTCACCTGTGACATCCCAGCGCCGCCGAAGGAGGAGGACCCCTCGGTCCCCAAATGCCTCCCATTCCAGCAAGAGGCAGCGCCATGATCAGCTCTAGAAAGACCGCAGCAAGCCTTTACTCGAGGAAAAGAAAATAAATGGCTATTTCCTTAATGCAGTCTCAGATTGCTTTTTCCTTCCTCTTCTCCTGAAACATTTTTCCTTTACCATTACACCCCAGTGTCAGCTGAAGGCCCCTGGAGCCCTAGAGCCATGCTGGCAGAGCTGCCTCCCCCAGGAAATGCTACTGCAGCCACAGTGATGGAAGAGCTTGTGAGAGAACACTGCGGTGGATGCTTAGAGAGGAGTCATAAGTGAAAGACTGACCAGGCATTCCTCAAGCAAGAAATGGAAAGCCATGGGAATGCCTTGCATGATTTCTGCTCAGCGCCTTAGCGTTCAGTTTGCTGAGGTAGCTGGGGAGAATCACATTGCTCATCCTGCTGAGCATCCTTCATTTAATATGGACTGGGCTACACAAAGGCTGCATGAGATTCAGAGGCAGGAAAATCAGTTGCATCCTCATTTTTGCAGCTATCTGTCTTGTCTGCTGATGAATGAGAGTTCTTTGGCATGTGTTTGTTGATTATCCCTGTTAGTCTCAGGCTAGGGGGGTCCAATACATATGATGCTGTATGGTGCTTTTGTATCAAAAAAATGAGTAAGGATTATAAATCTCATTGACTATATTTTCAAAACTGTACTTTTTTACGAAGTAATAGGAGTAATTTTTCATGTGTTGTTTGGTCTGGCCCTTTAGAAAGGCTCTGATTCTCTTGAAGTTGAGAAGCTGAGGAATGAGAAGTTCATAGAATTCTTGTCTGTGCTGGAGGTTGGGTGGAGCACAAGAGGCTTTGCTCTCACAGATGTCATTTCTGAGGTAGGCCAGCAGAAGAGAATACCAGGAAGGTCAGTACTGCTGGAGAGCCAGGCTTTGGAGTGTCACAATCTGCCCCCCTGTGACACCACCCTCCACCGTTCAGTGATGCACAAGTTATATCATGTAGCAAAATGTGGTGATTTTTTTTGTTTTCCTATGGTAAGGTATCTGTCATGCAGGGTACAGGTTATTGGGATACAAGTGGGTTTGTCCTTCACTGGAATTTCATAAGGCTGGTAATTAAGTATGCTAAAAACACTTTCTTTAGATACAATGAGCTCAGTTTAGCTGTGCTCCTTTTTCCAGGAGCATTTCTATGACACAGTGGACTGCAGTAATTATTCCCAAACTCCCCAAACTACACAGATTTCCTTAGAGATTTGCTCTACATCATCACATTTTATCCCTGCCCCCTCTTGAAGAGATCTCAGAAGCCCTGCTGTCCCATCCAGAGACATAAAAGATGAAACAGGCTTCCTTAGCAGCTACCACCGATTTCCACCTGCTGGGTCAGGATAGCCTGCAGCATCTGAAATGGCACTGGACACCAAAGTCTAGCAGATTTCAACCAACTCCCCTTTCATGTAAATTATTGTTTGTTTGTGGGTTTGTTTTTGGTTTTGTTGTTTATTTTTAGTTTTGTTTCAAAATTTAGCTTGCACTGTCCCTCTTTCACCCCCACTAGTCCATGCCGATGCTGGCATTTGGAGTGGCTGGAGTCAGGAGTATTGATATTGTTAATCAGACTCACAACTCTATTATGGTGCTGCTTGAACACAAATAAACAAAACACCCGTCAAACTCTGTGAAACAAGAAGAGGGAAGAAATTATTTTCCGCTTCAATAGTAACACTGTCTAAATTGTGTTTATGCTGTTAGAGGCTGCTTTTATTGAAGCTACTGTTCTTTATCCCCGAATTAAGACAGGTTTATATGAAATGAAAACACAGGGTTGCCTCTTGTATGTTGAAAGACAGGGCAGAGGTGTTACTGGTCATCCTTCCTCTGTGTACAGTTATGCTCATGGTAAAAAATTAATAAAATTCAGGAGATGTACATTCTTTAATAGAGAACTGTGGTTCTATGCCATCTCGGTATTAAAATTTATCCCCGAAATATGGAACTGTGAAGACTCATTGTCAAAGCAGGTGGTATTCCAGATAATCTGGGAGGAATAAATTTTAGTCTTCAAAATTCTTTTCAGTTTATTCTTGAGGAAAAAGCGTGTGTCCTTAAAGTGCTGTTGGGATCCTCCAGCTGAAAATGACTGTGTTCCCTAATATTTCGATTGGCTCCTACCTTACAACATTGTCTAAGTACTAGCTCTTTCATCATCAGTAGCAATGGTGGAGGCAGTCAGAAGGGTGTGGTTATGCTTGCCGTGTTTATCCTACCTTCTCAAAGGACCACAAGCACTCCTCTTGCTCCATCCTTACTGCTTTTGTCCTTGTTGATGTATCATGAGACTGTGAATATTTAGCAGCTGAGGCACCTGGGTCATTTATTTTGGAAATTTAGGAAGATTAAACACTGGCAATGTCTAAAAGTAACTTTAAAATTTATTTTGCATTCACAGTTCTCCATCCTTCTTGACTACTTCTAGAAGCAGCATTAGTGATGTCTGTAGTTTCAGTTAAATAGGCCAATACTAACACTCGTTTGCTATCAATTATAAACCAACAAATATCATCGAGTATCCAGTGCCAAAATAACACATTGCATCTCAAATTTCTGTGTCCATGGAATCCAAGATCACACTCCCATTTAATCTGTTTTGTTTATGTCCCTGGAAACACTTTGTTGCTCTGAGCAACTTGGTCTAGTGGAACAGGTCTTGGAAACAGATGATTGTTAAGGTTGCTTCCAACCCAAGCCATTTATGATGTTTTGAAATTAGCTTAGAAATCATAGAGTAACTTACGCGTCTACCATGGATTTATTCTGGTATTTTAAGAGGTAAATTTTATGTGTTTTTATTCTTAACATGGCATCAGTGTTACAGCATTCAAGGATACGTTCCTAAAGCATGATTTGGAATAGCCAGTGTTTAGTATAAAAATATCAGCATATTTCAAACAGGTAATTTCTGTACAAAACCTTGAGATTTCATCACCGTATTTCAGGATGAAGCTATTATTTCAGTAATGCTGTTTACATAACAATATGAGATGATGTACATATTGTTTGCTCAGAGTATCCAGTCTCTGAGGACTTTTATCCTTTCACTACACAATTGCTTGTTCCACAAAACCCTGGCAGTCTAATTGAAAATATCTGCATCTTCCCATGACAAACTGAAAGGCATATTCCTTTAGTTTATTTGAGAAATTATTGCCTTGCTCTCTTGGAGTTCCCAGTTCTAATCCCATTAAAAAGAAAACCAAGTATTTTTAGAGTTTTACAGTGAACACATAACAGTTGCAGTGCTGCCTTTGATCTATAAGTGGCAGCATTTATTTGTTGGTGCCAAAGTAGAATTTATAGCAGGATTGTCTGAGGTTTCTGAAGTTTTGTGTGTCACATTGCTTCGTTTCCAAGTATATTATATGTAAATCAGCTGCACCTTTATGCCAGTGGAAGCACAGTTTGCACAGTAATTGGTGGCATTTTGCAATAATTCTGTTTTGACATTACTGCTTAGTATACATTTGAGAGAGAGGTTTTCATAAAGAAAATTCTCACAAATCATCTCTTACCACCTTGGTGATTCTTATATTTTTGTCTTAGTGTTTAGAAACATCTTTTCGTTGATTTAGTGTTCATTCAGTCAATGACTGTGCAGCAAGCATTGTTGTAATGCCATTGCACATATGGTTTGGTGTACCTACATTCTCCAGTTTTAGCTAAACCACACTATCTGGATCTAACTCTCTCGAGTCATATGAAAGGGTTGTAATAGAAGCCACAGTCCATCCTTCAGCTGCTTTCTTGCCAAGTACTTACTGACCAAAATTTTAGGTCAAGTTATAGCGCAAAGTTTGTGCCTAATTTGGATTATGTCTGTGTAGAAGATCTCAGAGGTGTGTGCTGGTAAACCAGCAGGAGAAGTGAACCCTCACACAATCACCTTGAGAAAGATTTCAGGTTGAAATTGCAATTTAATAGGATGATTACAATAAATGCAACAGTACAGAAACATTGGCTTAAACCAACGGAGTACAACCTGACACTCTGTCGGTCAGAGTGGTGGGCACAGTCTGCTTAAGCAGTGGTTGCAGTCCTGTTGGAGTGATGGTTGTGGTCTTGTTGAAAGCAGTGATTCTGTGGAAGTGTCTGGTCCTCCTGTGGAAGTTCAGGTCCACCCATGGATGTTCAGTGGTGGTGCTGTCCCAAGTCTCCAAACCTCAAGATTATATGTGGTCAGATTCAGTTGGTACGTCCCCCAGGACAGGGAATTTCACAGTGGAATAATGTAATCCTATGAGTCATAGGATATTTTTGGAGTCCTTGATGGTCATTGTAGCCCTGAGTTTGTGATGGCCCATTAACAGGGACGACCCCCTCAGAGTGGGTGTGACTGTGCATCCCGGGAGGGAGTTATCAGGGCTGAGTCATTACTCTGCCTCTCAGGGTTGCCTCTTTTTTTCCTTGTCTCAAACACCCAGCGTGTAGTCTNAGTGATGGTTGTGGTCTTGTTGAAAGCAGTGATTCTGTGGAAGTGTCTGGTCCTCCTGTGGAAGTTCAGGTCCACCCATGGATGTTCAGTGGTGGTGCTGTCCCAAGTCTCCAAACCTCAAGATTATATGTGGTCAGATTCAGTTGGTACGTCCCCCAGGACAGGGAATTTCACAGTGGAATAATGTAATCCTATGAGTCATAGGATATTTTTGGAGTCCTTGATGGTCATTGTAGCCCTGAGTTTGTGATGGCCCATTAACAGGGACGACCCCCTCAGAGTGGGTGTGACTGTGCATCCCGGGAGGGAGTTATCAGGGCTGAGTCATTACTCTGCCTCTCAGGGTTGCCTCTTTTTTTCCTTGTCTCAAACACCCAGCGTGTAGTCTAAGGGGTGCAGTGTGCACCAGGCAGCTGTTGCAAATGACCCACCATTAACAGTTCACGATGTAGATGCAAGTAGAATACATAGTTTGATTACACTCATATTGTCACTCTTTTCCTGTAACCACAACAAGATGGCAATCCTTTTTACTTGAGCTGGCTGGGTCATCAAGAGTTTTAAGTGACAGGTGCCAAGTGCTATCCCATTGTCTAGCATTTATATTTTTGTAGTGTCTTGCTTTGCCACCTCATCTGGGCACCTGAAAGAGCAGCAATGGAGACTCCATAGTCATTCTGCACTGACAGCATATCTTTGAGTGGTGCAAATAAAACCTCCGAGACTGGTACTTCTACAAACTTTTTGAAAATGAGGATGTGAACTTGTGCATAGAGTACCTGTCCAGGTGCTTGTAGATTACATCACTCAATAGTGAGTATGGAGGTAATTTTATTGGAGAGCTGTTGAGCCCCATATAGCCCCACTGCCTTGTACTAATAACCATCCTCTGAGATGTCTGCCTCTGAAGGGTGTTCACTGGAGCTGTACTCACCATAAACTGAAAGAGGACCATTGCATAGTAGGTGTTAAATTATTTCTGTTCTAAACATCATTAATTTAAATGTCTCTGCTTCGTAGTCAACTACCACAGTCTTCCAAAGCTACAGACTGGATACCAAGGAGACCTTTCTGAAAGAGCAGAACTTCTCTTTCTAATTTGACAGGTCATAGTACTTTTCAGTGGGGACGTTCAGCACTACGAAGTGTGTTACATTTAAAGACTGACAGCTGCCCTTTTGAACCATGATGAGTATGCTAATTTGGCTACTCCAGAGATTATTTCCAGAAACATACAAGAAACACAATCATTAACTAAAATGTTAAGAAGTAAGAAGAACAGTAAGAAGAAAAAAGGCTGAAAAATGCTAGGATATCAGTATGGATTTTATACCTCTTAAGGGTTACACTGATAATTTTTCTCAAAGAAACTTTGCACATTCTAGTCAAAATAAAACTTTGACTGTGTTTCTTTTTCTTAGGCCAGCCCCAGCAGCAGATTAAATATCCATGTTTCTTCCTAAAAATGCATGATATGGTTTGATCTCCTTACTTAATAGGTCCTTTCATAGTCACAATATTATCAGAAAGGTGTATATGTTAATCTTCTATGTTGTATTACACAATATATTACAAAATATCACATATCTCATGTAGATAGATTTGATATTTGTATATATTATATACAGCAAATACCAGGTGAATTCTGTAGCCAACCATTTTATGCCCTGGTATCAGAGATGTTGAGTACTGTGTCACTGAAATGTTGTAAGATGCTTGTATCAAATAATTGTTGTCTGAGATTTCCAGACTTGTTTGGTACAACATATTCCTCAAAGACACAAAATCTTTTCAGAGAGGTCTGAAGGCAGAAGGTTCTTCTCTGGAAGAGTCTTTTGAGTGGATCCTGCTTATCACTGGGTTAACAGTAAAAACTAATTACAGTGCTCTATTCTCAGACTGAATGTCGTTGAGCATTTCTGACTACAGCCCTGAGAGGTGAAAATTGACATAGTGATACAGGTCCTCAGCTTCTTCACTGAGGGATTTCTTATGCTAATGCACAGATAACAACCCAAAACTTTACTTACATGTTTCTTTGTGGGCATCCTCAAATGATCTTTTTAATACACTTCTAGGAGAATGGTGATGGAGAGGTTCTTCATCTATAAGTACAAGTAGGAAAAAAAGTGTATGGGCCAGTGTTTTGGAGGGAGATGTTTGGCATCAGAAGGCAGTTATTCACTGAGCGTTTTTTGGTCCTGCAGGATTATGGGTCCAACTGCCTCCCACAGTATTCTCTACATGCTAAAACAAGCTCAACAATAAAGTTTCAAAGATACTGTCACATTATAATCCTGATACTAATTTTCAAAAATCAGCACTGTGGTAGAGTGGAAAAATGCCTCTCAAAACTCTACTTTCCTATCAGCCAAAGTTTCCTCTGTTTCTGCCTCTGGTTTGTGTGGAATAACTCATTACTCAAAATACCCATTTTTTTTGAGGCGCAAGTTACAAATCTGCAGTATTCTGGAAAGTGTTGGTTTTGTTATAAAGCATTAAGGGAAAATTGTGATACAGATGACTAAAACAGTTTCCTGCTCATGCTAAATGTGTAATTCTGTAGCTGTAGTCAGTCACTAATTTACACTCTGAGCTTAGGAGAAGCAATAGTTTTATTCAAAGAATGAAAAGGAGAATTATTTTTGTAATGTAACATTCACTTAATATATTATGTGTTATATTCATTTGTATTGCTTAACGTGTAATAGACAGCATGAAAGTTAGATATATATTTTGAAATAATATAGTGTAAAATTTAAGTGCCTTGGAAGGAAGTTCCTACGTTTTGCATGTAAATATGTGAAAACAAGGGCATCAGTGTATTTCTGCTATGCGTGCTACTCATCTGCAGAGGGCTGCAGAGTTGACTTCTAAGTAGAAAGACCTTTTATGTAAATGATCCTCCTCCTTTTGTCATTCAAAATGTCTGAATGAGATTAACATTTTAATCCTTGCCTGCATTTGTGTACTGAATGTGACCTATTCTAAAACTCTTCCTTTCAAAAGATGGGATATGTACCTTGAAAATAGCTAGAGTAAATAGATGCAAAAAAGCAGCTTTTACCCAGAAATGTTCTGAGTTTGTTGGAAAGAGTAAGTTTAAGATTTTTTCAATTTTTGTAAGTTTGCAGGTGATTGTTCTTGCACATTCCCTTATGAAGTTTTAACTATATATATATCTTTTCTAGAAATAGCACTACCAAACCTTCCCAGTGCCTTTCTGAACTACTGAAAGGCTTACATACCTTGTTTTGTATTTATATACTTGTTCCCATATAAATGTTGAAAAATATGTCTGGTCCTGGAAGTCAGAAAGTACATTTGTTTTCTATGCAGGATATGGCATGTGTCTGCACTCTTTTAACCAGGAGGCCTGGAAGGGGCATTTATATATATATTTTTTTATATATATATATATATACACACACACCTCTCTCTCTCTCTCTCTCTCTCCTCTCTCTCTCCCTCTCTTTTTCTCTCTTTCTCTCTCACTATATCTATCTATCTATCTATCTATCTATCTATCTATCTATCTATCTATCTATCCATCTATCTATCTATCTATCCATCTATCTGTATATCTCCCTGCTCATATTTTTAACATCACTGTTTTACTTCTTCCTCTGCTTTAGTATACTCTTCTGCTTTTGGTAATTTACATAAACATACATAGAATATGAATAATGCATAAGACTTATTTTAAATGCAAGGCTCCTAGCTCCCACAGTGCAGTAGTGTATACAACAATTTGATTGGCTCTGCTCTGTTTTCATTACTGGCAATTTCTGGGAACACAATAGAGATTGAAAAGGCTGACAGGAACGGACAGCATTTATTTTGCGAGAAATATTTGTAGCCTTTTCAAGGCAATTGTATTGCAAAGTTTTGTGTGAAATTATTGCTCCTTGATTTTGTTTCCCTGGGAAGAATACATTAAAGGGTCTGTGACTGTTCCTTTGTGGATTGAGTCAGATCTGTGGTTTGGTTTTTTGGGGATTTTTTTGAGGATGCTGCTGCATTTTTTATCCATTTGCATAAATGTGACCATGAGCTATAAATAGGTAAAGAACCATCAGATTCTCAGGGTTTCTCAGTGAAAGTAACGAGACAATGCTAACAAACACTTGAAGAAGTTGAAATATATTGACTTTAAAAAGTTAAAATATAGAGATTTTAGTTTAGACTTTAGTTTATTTCAGATATTTTAGATTGTTTTGGTTTTTTCCCTAGAAGAATGAAATGGCTTCTGAAATGTACATTCATCATTTTCATCAAAGTCAGCTGGTGCTGTTATAGCACAGACATTATCCTTACATTAAGCATATATTTTTAATAGAGGACAAAGACCCAGTGTTAGCCAACATACACAAAGTTTTTACTTTTATTTTAGGAATATCTTAGTCTATATGCTTATGCAGAAAGAAAATACTTTTTTTTCCTATTCTTCTTCTCCCCTCAAATAACTATCATTGATTAACAAGACTGGGGAAAGCTATTGCTGTTTATGATTTGAACAATAATTTTCCAAGCTTTTCAAGCATGTTCATGAAAGTAGTATTTTTCCTGAAATAAAATGAAGGTCAGTGTGCCAGCCTGACTATTCTCCCATAACCGTCATTCACTTTTAGTCAGATGTACAAAAAAGGTTTGGTTTAGAAATTTTTGTATCTGTAAATTGCTTGAAATGTTTTTTTCTGCTTTCTTTTGGTATTATGGGAGAGTATCTACGGTTACTAGAGCAAACAATTTCACAATATGCTTAATTGTAGCTGTAGATGATTAGGTCATGTATAAGCTCTCACAGTTAGGTTTGATTAATATTTTTAATAGCTGAGGATACTGTCATAACCATCTGCTACTTACATAAATAATTCTGTAAATTATTCGTTTTATCTGCTGATTGTACTTCACGTCTAAGCAACCAAAACACAATGCTGAAATGTCTTTTTTTTAAACATCAAGAGATGAACTTTGTCAAGCATTTAGTATTTCAAGTCCTTGACAGCTCATTCCTGATATGTTGCCTGAGCAAAACTTTATTTTTCTTATTCCTGTCCTGAGAAAGACAAATAAGGGATTAAGTGAATAAATAAACACAACTTCTGAGCTCCCCAGTGTGCAAGACAACCGATGGCTTAAACAACTATGTTTTTTCTATATGCTCCTGCACTTTACTATTTTGAAAGCTGATTCCAAAATGTTGCCAATAAACACTGGGAAATATTTAAAAGGAAGCACTCCTTTCTATTCCTCTGCAAAATTCTAGTGCAGGGTTTTGTTTTGATTCTGTGATACTATCAGTTCTGTCATAAAAACACACAAATGTCTGTAAAAACTATTGAGCCAGCTGCTAAAATGTAAAGCACCTTTTGTACTTCTAATCACTGTAGAAGAGAAGCTTTTTTTCCCAGAGACATACAAATCCCAAGTCAGTGAAGCTGCCAGATTGCATGGTTTGTTACCAGCCAAATATCCAGATAATTTTATATTCACAAACCCAGACTCTCTTTTTAGTAAACCTTGCACTAAGTCGGGTTTTGATGAGATTTTTTTTGTGATTAAACTTGGTGGAAAGACAGAAAGTTAAGCTAGCTGGTGTGATTTGGGGTGGGAATGTAAGTTTTGAGGTTTGTTTTGGTTTTGGGTGTTTTTTTGTTGTTGCTTGTTTTGTTTTGGGTGTTTTATGGTTGTGGGTGTTTTTGTGGTGGGTGTTGTTCATTTTTTGGTTTGGGGTTCTTTTTGGTGGTGGCCTTTTTAAAACTTTTTTTTTCCTGGCTGAGGAGCAGGGGGAGAAAGTTCCTGTGCATTGAATAATTCTAACTCTTCAAAAAAAAAAAAAGGAGAAAACCTGTTTTGGGTTCATTTGGCTCTCATCTTCCCACAAATACTGTAAATTTAATACAATGGAATCCTAATGGAGATATTCTGGCAGATGGCCCTTTGTTTCCATTAAGAAGAATTCTTGATTAACTGAAGATTAACTGGATCCTGTTGACACAGTTAACTGCAAGGGGTTGGCCAAGTCGCTTGGCAAATCGAGGTTCTAAGGGTGATCAAATCAGCTAATCCAAAATGGTCGTAAGATACTGTAGTGGTTTGACAGATACCCATCATGGTGACCCACGATGGTGAGCTGAGCTGAAACAAACCACTGAGAGGCAGGGATGAGAGTTAAACTGATGGTACCCCAAAGAAAATGAGTCAGTGAATGAAAATGCTCATCAAGAAATTACAAAGAGGAATTTGTGAACTATGGGGACACCAAAAACTCACAGATACCACTGTGTCATTAGGTCATGCCCCTGATGTGGAGAGCAGTTGTATTAATTTCACAAAGATTGCTGAGAAAAATAATCTTATTTAAATATTCTTTTGTCATAAAAAATATATGATACAGTAGAGGTAAACAACCTTAGTTAGACACTTTCCTTTAAAACCACTATTTTTTTTCTAATATTCAGTAACTTTTATGCAAAACATGGTTTAAGTGCTCAGCATCTTACAAAGGATTTCAGTCTCATCAGAAGTGAGTCATAAAATCATCCTCATCACATCTACCTTTTGTATACCTGACACAGATCTGTCATACCTCAGCTCCATCCTATCGAGATACAATCAATAATGAAACAAAAAAACAGAAAACATCTTATTTTGGTGTTGGATACCTGAAACTGTTTTTCCTCTTTTTCTGTAATTGCAAGAATTTTGATTCTTGTGGTCCTCTCCTTTCTGAGTAGTCTGTTCAGTAGATGTCATTTCAGCATCTGTACAATTGTTTCGATTGTTGGCATATTGTGCTGGTGGTGGCATGCTTCCTCACCATTAACTTGAATGCAAAGGCTGAAGGCTGTAGGATCTGGAGCAGACCTGAGTGCTGAAAATCTCTGTGATGTCCTGTGCTGGCGTGCAGGACAGTGGAACAGGGCAGAAACATTTTCCTTGTAGAAGAACAAGATGCATCGAAGCTTCCGGAGGCTGGGCAAACTCTTGCTCTTGCAAAACCTCACACTCACAAACATCTTTTCAAGATGACACTGGTCCCAATCCCGCTTAGTAAAACTCTTAACATTACTAGCATGGAAGGAAAATTAAATCAGAAGAGTCGAATGCTAATCCCGAATGTATCAGAGATGTGTTTTGTGAAGTCCTTGGTGAATTTTGCCGATGGTTCAGTGCTGGCATGCAGGCATTTCCTTCATGGCAATTCCCCGTAACTGACACGTGGTGTTCTTAGTTTCTGAGTTTTTCTCCTGGTTTACTTGTAGGTTGACTTCCTATAATTACTAAAATTTCAGTATCAGTAGAATTGATGGCAACTGTTTTACAGTGCATACACACATGCAAGCCTTTCCTGCACCTTAAATCAAGCTAAATGGTTGTCTGAATTAGATTCAAGAAAGCCAATACCCCGTAAATTCTGATCTGATATCATGCTTTTGACACTGTTCTACGTCATCATTTTTAATTGGAAGCTGAGCTGCTCAAGTACTACATTACAGTGTGTGAAATGCCTTCTGAAGTTCAATTTGAATTGATGTCAGTATAAGCAGGGCTTTTAAACAGAGTTATTGTTTTATGCCTAGCTTGTTTCATGAAGGAAAATGGATAAACAAGGTAGAACTTGTTCAACTATAAGCAGTGGCACAGTGATTACACGAAAGACACTCTGCTTCCGATCAGTTGAAGAAGACTCAATCATTGGTCATCCTGTTCTGCTATGAAAAAATTGCTGTGCCACTTAGGGTCAGCATCATGATGTAAATCTTAGGATTCTGAGATGTCTGAGCAAATCAAGGCATTTGAACACCCTGATCTTTTAATCAGCTTTTTAATCTACCTCCCTGTCTTCTTTTTCCTTATACTTTTAATTTTTGATGTAAGTAGTACCAGGGGAAAACACAGTTTAGTTATCGAGAAGTAGCTGCTACAACCAACTTAATCATTTCCTCTCTTTCAGCTTGGGAAGAACTTGATTATTATTATCATCTTCATTGTGATTATTTTTTAATGTTGATGATAATGATGATGGTGTTAATCCGATTCTTGTCTGTACTGGAAGTGGAGAAAAGCATTAGAATTTTGAAAGTTATTACTATCAATTCCAGTTTTAGTCTTCTGGGGCTGAGTTCTTGTCTCAGAGAAAAGTTTAGGTGAAAAACACTCTGTAAGTCAGTGTTTCCTCTAAAGGAAACGGTTCCAACAATCCCTTTCTGCTGACAAAAAATGAATATTAGTGGACGAAAGTGAAAAAAACCCAACTGTTTATTGACAAACAGAGGGCCTACGTGTCATGGAAAAGAAAGATGGATAAATGCTAGATACTAAATTGTCTGACC
>VZTF01002323.1:105053-119406 GCA_013397755.1 Cnemophilus loriae | reverse complement strand
TTTGCTCAGGGGGAGAAGTCTTTTTTCTGCTGTGCCATGGGATCCCTCCCACGGGCATATATTTCTGTTCTTCTATCTGTTTATATTAGCATAATGTTATTTATAGGCAGTCACTTTTGATTAACTTTTATGTAAGAAGTGAAAATCAGCCATTTGTAGCACTAATTACTCTACATTTATGTAGCAGGAAAAAGAACTCTTTTGCTTACAAGATAAATTTAGACAGATACTAGAGAAGTGTCCCTGCCTGTCATTACTAAAGTATATTTGTAGAAATTATTTAATATGCATCTCATATATTCTGTCCTTGCTTTCTATGACATTTCATCCCAGCAATGAGACAACACATCGTGCTACTTCTTGCTGCTTTTCATGCTGTTATATTTATCTTGCATTTGTTTGGCTGTACTTTAACGTCACTCATTTGCTCATTTCTCCTTGCTTTTGACTGAAAGGTGCCTATTGTTGCAATAAACATTTGAATATATCCATTCATGTCCCCTTGTATTACTTTAATGCCTATCACCTGCTCCATCAGGGACATGACCCAAAACATAACCCCAAAACACAGAGGCTGAGAGCCCTCAAAGCAATTTTTTTTTCTTTTTTTTTTTTTTAAGAATTCAGTAAATTACATTACATTCCTCAGATTGCTTGGAAAAGAACTTCACAATTCTCTGGTTTTAGCTGCTTTGGTGATGCAGCAAATGGCACTGACAGCCTGCTCTGTGCTGTGCCACAGCAAATGCAGCCCTGTGGCCACAGATGACCAATCAGTTTTGTGGGTAATGAATGGATTAAAATAGGTTTTGGAAATAATTTTTTACAGTATTTGCTAGCAAAATGGGCTGAGTGATATTGGCACAGCTGGGAGATCAGTGGTGTCATGCCTCAGTGCTGACGCACAATAAAATCCTGTCTGCTCAGTCACAGAGTAGGGCAAAACAAAAATTAGATGAACATAACTACACAATCAGTAAATGCAATGTTACTGCACACAAAGGGTTCCCAGCAGTACCTAAAATCATGGCCTGCAGGTGAGTTGCACAGGTAAACTCTTGAAATGACATGTTGGGATCACAATCTCTGGAACTAATTTAATTTTCTCCAGAACCACTGTCTTCTAGCGCAAAGTACAATAACAGAGTTGACTTTGTAATGTGAGTAATGCTGATCTGCCAGGGTTCAGGTCAGTGCTGCTGGCTGTGATGCTCTACAGGTTGTCACCTGGTTCTGCTGGCTCTGGGCCTGTAAACTGCAGCCCAGCCAGCAGCTTCCATCATCTTCCATGGGGATGGTGCTGCCCTTCTCTTTAGGGCAATGCTGGGAACAGGTGGGACCAGGCCAGAGGCAGGCTTTCTCTTCTTCTCCCGCAGCAGAGGATGACAGTGGGAGACACAGCTGGAGCCCCCCAGGGCTCGTGGTTTCAGCTCTGGCACAGCAGGGTTAACAGAGCCGTGTTCTCCTGCATGGCTCCTTGAATATATTGGGGCTTTAAGATAATGTGTCTGATCCATTGCTTTCCTGGCTGGCAGTACCCGGGCACTGTCAGCTCTTCAGGAGCAGTGGCATAAAAGTGTCCCGTGAGGCTACAGATGAGCTGCCTGAGAACAGCACTGTAGCATACCAAGGTGAATTGCAGGTTTGTCTGCACAGGCTTTTATCTTCTAATTGGGCACGTGTAAAGAGCAGATGGATTCTGAGAAAGAAAACCAGCACTGACGTGACAACTTGCTGAGACTGGTGATAGGTATGTGCTGGAGGCTGAGCTTCTCTGTGGAAAAGATTTTTGGGAGAAATTGCTGTGTGGATGTACACTGATACGATTTATTTATTGAAATGTTTAAAAGGGCTTAAACGAAAAAAAATCCCAAACAACAACAACAACAACAAAAAGCCCCAAAACAACAACAAAAGACAATCTTGATGGAAAACTCTTTCAAGGAACTTGATTACAAAAAATACTTCATACCACAAGCAGTTAAGTGCAAGAAGTTACTGAAGGACATAAGATTGTAATATTATCATAATAACATTGGCAGGACTGGTTTATATTCTACTTTTCATCACAGGAGAATACAGTCCTTGGGGGTATGTGTGAATACTCTATTTATGACCTTTAAAATAGGTTAAAATAGTTCAAGGTAATTATCCTTACAATTTTATTTGCTCCTTTTTTAACACTTCTACTTCAACACTGTTTTTTTTTCTTTTCCCCCAGGGAAGTTTGGCTCTTTAATGGACTTTTCAATTGTAAACAGTAAAGTACATCAACAGAAGAAGAGATAGAGGAATTAATACTACCTTCTGATGCAAGAGCTGTCTTGTTGAAAAAGGAATAAATGAATGCCTGGCAGTAATTATTCTGCTCTTCAATGTGTAAAAAGTGGTATAATACAAGATTCAGGTGTCAAATACTGCCACTGAGCTAGTTAAACTTGGAACTGGACTGCCAAATGTGTTTAGGTGCCTTCAGGTTGTAGATGTGGATGTCTCTGGGGTTTCTAGAAGCACTACAACAAGGTGGCTGGTAAACTACCACAGAGGTCAATAGCCATCAAAGCTAAGCTGCATGCAAGAGGTGGCTGTAATGTCAGGTGTTAGGTGGCTGTAGTATCAGTGGTGTAATCTTAAAGAGCAATCAAGAGTGTATATGAGCCCTTCAGTCTCTGAATCTTATCCTGACATTGCTGAGCCAAACACCTATAGGATATGTAGATATGGGAGTGTCCAACTCCCTTTTTTTTCAACTAACAAGCAGAAGGTGAGCCTGCCTTGTCTGTTTGGGAAATCCAGAAGGATGTCCTTACAGCCTTGGTCTCCTCCTGCATTTCCTGCTCTGAAAGTCCCACATGCCTTCAAATGCCTCTGTTGACCCTCTTTATTAGAAAAGATGAACCAGTTATGGAACCCATTGCTTTACTTTTCATAACAAAATGAGAACAACTTACAGTCAGAGGTTCTCCAGCTGTTTTAAATGGCACCCAGGATGTGGGCTTCCCTTCCTCCCACCCACCTCATTTCTGAAAGGACTGACATAAATTCCACTGGAAGTAAGGACTGGCATGGAAGAAAATGCAAAATAATTTGTTTGATTGAACACAGGGAAAAGGCTTTGTGAAATGAGAGTGAGCTATAACTTTCCAAGCCTCTGCAGGGTTTTGAATGTGAGGCGCAAACTAATGTTTGAAAAGGGGACCTAAAGCAGAGAGCTGTAGAAAAGAATGACATTGTTATAAGGGTAAAGCAGAAAATGGGATTTGAAGTACTGTTTTACTGCCTCATAAACCTGAGGGTGCTGAGCAATGTGCCTCATGTGAAATGGGAGCAGGAAACTAGTTCTGCTGTGAAGGGCCTAGAAGCATTCCATAAAGTCAGGGTGTTCGAAACAGGTTATTGAGTTTCTGCACTGACCCTGACCACAATGTAGAGGTAATTAAAAATGTGGAGGTGACTTGTTCTCTCTTCTGAATCAGAACCAAGACATAAAAGAATATTTTCACAGTTTAAGTCTCTGATCACTGGCCAGCTAATAGCAATTAACAAATCATAGAAAACTGTTTTATGAATATTTATTTGACTTTGAAAATCAACCTTGAGTTAGTTCAATACTATATTCTTTGAGCTTCTCATAACATTTGAGCACTCAAATTGCATAAGTGAGGATATGCAGAAAGAGCGGGGTTCAAACTCAAATATTTAGCTGTCCAATTTAAATTTTGCTTTTGGCCATTCTAAATTCACAGTTGCTTATAGCACATGAGCTGCATTATAATTGTTCTGGAGGTAATAAATTGCTGAAACTATGAGAAAGTAACCAAATCTGTGTTGGTGCTGTCTGGCTTTATAATGTGAATGAAGACTGGAAAAAACCCACCAGCTGGAGTAGGTGAATAGATCTTCACTGATATATTGCTTAGCTACTGCAATAGTGTTTGAAGTTCTTAGCAGGCATCTTTAGCAAGCAATCTTCTAATGCTTCATGTTATGCAAGAAGGTAAGAGGGTCCTGCAGACCAAAGAGCTGCACAGCGCAGATTATTTTGTAGGGATTCTGGAAAACACAAGCAGTGTTAGTAGCAGGCAAGCACATTCTTTGTGAAGGTAATAGGGAAAAAAAATCCTCTTAAGGTAAAAGTAAAGAGTGAGTGCAAGCTCAGAAGTTGTAGCAGATGATGAAGTTATTAAAATATTGTGGAAAGATAAAAGTTGAGAGGAAATAGGTTTGCCAGCTGACATGCCTCCCGATCAGGCTAAGGGGTGACATGGATGGGACAACCAATTAGTGGGAAATAGACAAAGGAAAAATAAAATCCAGATTTTTTTTATTAGTTCCTCTCAGCAGCTTCTTTCCAGCTACAGCTCCTGTTCTCTCCATGTGAGTAGGAGTTGATAGGCCCAATATCCAAGTTATAGCCTCATGTGATGACTACGGAGGTATCTACAGAAGACATGATCATGCATAGGTAAATGTTGTTTTTACCTGCTCGAGTGGTATCCGTGACTTGCACTGACCTTCAGTAAATTCTCTTAATACAGAGTTTTTTAATGCATTTTTTTGGTTATTCTTTGCTCTGCATAAAGCCTAAGTGTGTCATCTCTTTTACCACAGTGCAACTAATAATAGCACAAGCGTAAAATAAATAGTAATTTGGGGCTCGATGTCTGGACAGCAATGTCCTCAGCTGGCTGCCCTTGGTTTTGCTGGGTTATCCGCTGCTGAACTTTGCCTAGAAGATTGCCCCAGACACCTAGCATTTCCTGGTCCCCCTGAAGTCCTTCTTGCCATGGCTGCACTCAGCAGCCTAAGGCAAGGAATTTTTTTCAGGTTAGTCCCATACTGTTTGTGCTGGAGGTCTCATCTGCCCACACTGCCAGCCTGCACTCTGCTCTTAGGACTTTTCAGGACTGTGGAAATCAGTATCTTTATCCCCTTAAATGTGGAGCCAGCTTAGGCAGAGTAAAGAGAGTTTTTTTGACATTGGGAATGTAAACTTTTATATATATATGTCTATATAGCCAATATATTTTTTATTTGTGGGATATTACAAATATTGCACCACGTTTTAAATAATCTTACTTTCTTGTGAGATGAGAGATAACAAAGAATCAGTGGTCTTAGAAGGGAAACCCTTTTCCCTAAAGAACATGAAAGACAAGTGTAAAAATCCCTTCCTTCTTATCGGCTAACATCTTAATATTGGCTCCTGTAATGATGACTGCTCCCAAGAGAAAGGTCATTAATTTTAGCTGGATTATGCAGGGTGAAGAGCGCCTGCAGATACTGCTGAATAGAGTAGTTTTTAGGGACCCAGTAAAATGAAACTGAATATCCAGCTGTACAAAAGTGATTCTTTACCTCCCGCAGACAGGCTGAGTCACAGATCCATATGCTAGAAAATCAAAGGTAATCTGTTTTTTATGTGCTTCTATTGCTCTTGCTCTGCTTCAGGCACTCCGTCCTACCACATAGTCAACAAATGGAGGAAAATTATCTCCACAACCATTTTGTATCTTTAGCACAATTAGCAGAAACTCCTGCTAGTGCTTTGGTGTTTCTTGCAATGCCTAAACATTTTAAAATTTTTATATATTTTTCGTATATTTGTAACTTTGTAGACTGTTAATACGCAGGTATAACTTCTAGTACTTTCCTGCCCTCTCCCATAGTTTAACAAACCCTTACAAATACAGTCTTTGAATTCAGTTTAGTCTTGTCTTTAGTCCAGCAAGGACACTTTGTTTTACACCACAGATTGTAGACACAATAAAGTGTAGGGCTACAAGATCTGGGCAGGGGCTCCAATGGGACAGATCCTGGGCGGGGAAATTACTTAACCAACTTCTCTTCTAATTGGTCAATATTTGATAGGTATACTAATTAACTAACCTTATAAAAATTGTAGAAAGACTGTATCATGTGTGTATATTGCCATACTGTGCACTTTGAAAGATTTCAATTAAAGACTTGCTTATATATTTTCATTGTAACACTCTTTGGAAAGGTTTTGTGTTTTATTCCAGGCAACATTTGCTGCTTGAGATCTCCTTCTGCCACACCACTCCTCTTTTCAGCCTTTAGAGTTTCTCGAAATTTTATGTGGGAATGTAAAATGAGGTTATTTTTTTTTCTCTTTCCCTCATTATTGTCATGAATATTCTCATATTCTCTTTTTTCGTATCACAAGCTCCACACTGTTCACTTGAGCTACCCTGATGTGAATTACTCTGATAATCATGTGGGTAATAGCACGGTGAAAGTGTCACAGTGAGCACGATTCCATCTTTGAGTTCTGGCCTCACTGCACTACGTCTTTATGTCCTGGAAATCAGAGGGAGAGCGTGTAGCTCGGTGTCCTGAGTTACAGTGTGGGGTGTAACCAAAGCATGTGTTCTACCGCCATCCACATCGCCTTCCGAGGAACTGTTGAGGGTGGAGTAGTGTCTCTTTACCTTCACAAACGAGAAGTCCCTCCCGGGTAGCACCAGCAGAGTTACACCCGTCCTGAGGGGACCATCTCTGCTCATGGGCCGTCATGGCTCAGCAGCAAAATGGACATCTCTAACAACCCAGGCCAGCGAGAACCCCCAAAAATACACTAGAGCTCATAGGACTACATTGCTCAATTGTGAAACTCCACCCTGGGGAAGGTAGCACCTGAACACCACTATATATAATCTCGAGGTTTAGGGACTTGGGACACAACCATCACCACTGGACATGCAGAGGGGAACCCGAATTTCCTCAGGACTACCATTTTCAACAAGACCACAACCATCATTTCAACAGCACTGCAACCACCACTTAACTGGACTGCGACTGCCACCCCTGACCTACAGGGGCCAGGTTGTACTCTGACTTTGTTGGTTTAAGCCAGTGTTTCTGTACTTTCTGCCTTTACTGTAATTTTCCTATTAAATTGTAACTCCAACTTGAAATCTCTCTCAAGGTATTTGTGTAGGGTTAATTTCCCCCTCTGGTTTACCTTCCAACACACACACTTGGATAAGAGAGCATATGGGGTTAGTCGTATGGGAACAGGGCTGAGGTGTGGAGTTCAGACCTAGCCTGCAAGAGCAATACCACTGACCCCAGGCCATCCAGCATCTAAGTCCCGAAATCACAGGAGAAAATGGAAAATATATATAGTAATTTGGATTATTTTTATTTGCCTTCTGATTTCGAAGTCTTTGTGCAGAGGCTCTGCGTTTGCACTGACTTCATAACAGCAAGTTTCTCTCTGGAGTCAGTATGAATAAAAACTTGGATTCCCATTAAAAAAAAAAAAGAAGAAAAAATTGGAAATTCACGTGCAAACACTGGGTACAAACCACTAGTTCTTCATGGAAATCTCCAAATAGCAGGAGACTTCTGATAAACTCTTAAGACTTGTTGCTGCTGCAAAAACTGCAAGATTTGGCTGGAAATGAGGACTGCATGCTGTTTCTCCTCTCACCTTTGTAGCTCATTTAATCTGATCAGCTTCCAGAAACCCTGCCAATTTAAAAACTTAATCTGCTCTCATTTTACCGTTTGTCCCCAGAAAAATGAACGAAAGCCCTCTGAACAGGACAGAGAAATTCTTCCATCTTCCTCTTTATTGTGGTACTCTGGCACAAAAACCCTGTGGTGTTTAGAATATTTTCTGAGACCTCCTTTTCCCCTGCAAATGTTCCCCAGCTCTGCAGAGATTTCTGGCATTTTTCTCTCATCATTGATAAGCAAGAAAAGTTGGAATGCCAAACTTACTAAAAACTGTTTTTAACACCTCAAAAATATTAATAGCTCTAAAAAAAATTATAGTATACTAATATAAAACTTTTACTTAATATAAATGTAACCTTTTTTTAAAAAAGTGTTTTGCTCCAGGTAGTTATTTCTACTTCAACTTCTAGAAGTGCTATATTGTAATTTATACTATAATGCAAACATCACATAAATGAAGTTAATCATTAAAGGAATGGCCTTGTAGGAGCAATGTGTTCCAATAATCTTTTAGTAAAGTTTTGACAAGTACAGTATTGTTTGGAAAATATTTCTCACAAATTACTGCTAGTTTTCAGACATCAGGAGTTAGCTTCACTTCTTTTTGGTGATAATTGATTATTTCAGAATACAATATAAGAAGATTAATAAACATACCTGTTTCCCGAGCACCACTGAGAAACTTATTTGCCAGATTTTTATAGCAATGAAGTATGATTATAAAATATACATGGTGTTCATGATTTGCCTGTGAATATTTTTGTAATCATTAAAGTAGGTATCTTGAGCATCAGGTTTATACAAAGTCTAGAGATTGCCATTTGTCATGTTCTAGTGTTTGTTCCTGCATTACTGGACCAGTCCTATGATACACAGAATGTATTTTCACTGAAGTTTGAGGAATCTGAAATTTGTTTGTACCCTTTCATTTATAAACTGAAGTAGGATTTACAATTTTTGCAAGTCAATTAAATTTAATTTGGTATGGCTATTTGAGTTTTATAGCTAATATTATATGCATTAAAATTGTATTTATTATATAATAGGCTTTGTATCTGTATAGAGATATTCTGGTTTTTTTATGAAAGTGAAAATATCTAGCTCTCACTTGTACTAGCAAGTTTATTTTTTAATGCATCCTTAGAATTTCAGAGGTGGTTTAGTGTAACCATGGGGTTCCAGGAGTTTAAATATAAATGATCATTAGGGTACTTACATGTCTTTTTGGGCTCTGAATATGAAGTTTGTTTTGCACATACACAGAGGTTCTGCAGAAACACAGGGAATGGAATCACTTATAGGAGAAAAAAACAAGTTTAGATATAACGTAGCCTAAAGACTTTCTTTTCTTTTGAAGGCTCCTTTGCACATATTTTATTCTCTCCTTCATGCTGTATTCTTTCCTAATGTCTCCTATAGAGGATAAGAACTCTAAAATATTCAAATGCATTTTGCAGACTCCCAGTGTTAAAATAGTTCCCAAATTAGACATTATAGTGGATTCACTCCTTCAACTAATAATGCTGTTATTTTTGCCTGCTGAACTCTGACACATAGCATGTTTAACTTAGTTTTGATGGGTCCAAAGGACCCGACATACCTACAGACAGCGTTTAGATCTGTGCATAATGTTCATAGGTTACAAAAATCTTGACAGGGCCCTGATCTCTTTGTTCACCCCTCAAATAATTTTTTTTTCCCATTTTATGGTCATGAAAGTTGCACTTCTCTCTTCTCGTCACTGAAGTAGTAAAGGAAATTTATTTATTGAACTTGTTCCGTGTTGTTGATAGCTGTGGTGACTGAGCACCAGAGTCTGAGACCTTCACAGCTGTCGATTAGGTCTGTGGTCCCTAGGGTTTCAAACACTGTTCAAGGATAAGCTATCTAAACAACTTACATCCAACCTGCTCTTATTGCACATCTCTGCCTATGAACACCACCTTCGGTTTCTCCAGGTGTTACTGTTTTCTCATCTGTTTCAGACACAAAATCTGGTTTTATCTTTTGTGTCCATTGTAACTGTTATCAAAGGCACATTAGCTGGTAGGTGCTACACAGTCCATTTCTTTTTTTGTACGATTTTCTTAGAAGTACAGCTGCCAACATCATTTTATGACTCTTTTACATAGTGGTGTATTGGTATTAAACCAGCAATGCATTGATCACACCATTATGTAAGAAGTAACTGGGGATGTTTCTTCTGGCCAGTGTGCTGC
Source organism: Cnemophilus loriae (assembly GCA_013397755.1). Lineage (NCBI taxonomy): Eukaryota > Metazoa > Chordata > Aves > Passeriformes > Corvidae > Cnemophilus > Cnemophilus loriae. The sequence continues at coordinate 109,702 of VZTF01002323.1, read as the reverse complement.
CTTCCCCTGAAAGCTTCCTTGAGGGACTGGGATCTGTCTGCTCATGCCAGCCAGGCCTCCCCTGTGACCTTTGCCACCAGCATGTTTTGTGAACTCCTCTGTAGCCTGCTCATGGTGCATGCAGTATCTGGGGCTTGTTGGCTGTGACATCCACCTGCTGTCAAGTGTCTTACCATACACTTTCTCCTTGTTGTCCTTGTTAGTCTGTCTGTGGAGAGAGAGAGGTACAACTCTTCTCGACTCACCTCCCTTGGCAAAATGGGAACTATATCTTCATTGTAAGAATTATCTTTAGGCACAGCCCAATAAAGAAACAAAAACAGAAGTATATAATAAGTGCAGTGGTTTCTGATTGCTTTTTATGAATGGCTCCATCAGTCAGGGAACATTGCTTTTTGAAAAATTATTCTGAACAGATATATGGTTTTGTTCTATTATATGGTGTGTATAAGATAAAGATATATTTTTTCTGTCACCTTGCTTTAGCTGTGAAAAAAATTGCTTTGAGAGATCCCAAACAAGAGGAGTATCTGAAATCTGAGAATACTTTGGTAGAGTTTTTGATATCAGGTGTCTCAGTTTTGTTGTCGTAGTTGACCGTTCACCTGAACATCAACCCTTCCACGTATATGGCGCAGAGAAGACAGACAGTATTGCATTTTATTTCCGAAGAAAATGAAGACTCGACATTCTTCAGTGTTTTTTCCTCAGTTCATCCCCCCGCCCCAGAAAACTTAACTGTGTTAGGAAAGTGTTTTCTACAGCTTGGATGTGAAACATCGTCTGTTTTCATGAGAAGAGCAAAATAACCCACATGCCTTGTAAAACCACTGTTGTTCTCAGAAGATATATCCATTTTGGTAGTGTGTACAGAAGACAGTGCTCATGCATCTAGAAAGTTCAAACTTTCCATTTGGATCTTTTCAATATTATATCCCCTACCTTCCCTCAGCTAATTTGTAATATATGTGTGTGTGTGTGAGTGTGTACATATACACATACGTACACATATATACACATATATATACATATATATACATATAGATACACACACATACGTATATATGTATATATTTATATGCATATATCTATATCTATATATATATGTGTATGTATGTGTGTGTGTGCATATATATATATATTTATATATGGAGGACTGGGAGGCAGGAGTTAAAAAAGACACCTGGATCTTTTAACCCAGTGATGCATAGCCCATGCTCAGGCTTACTCTTTGTGTTTGATTTTGAGTTCATAAGCTGAAGTTTTCAGAAGAGCAGTGGACAGGAAGGTTTTTGACCATTCAAGATTTTAATTTCAGCTAAAATTCATGCAGGCAGTTCATGAGTTCGGGTTGAAACACTTAGAAGAGTCTATGGTCATTATTAATTCTATCATAAAGTAAAATAAGAGAGAGAAACATAATTTTGTGCTCTGAGAATGAGTATTCCAATAAGAGAAGTCTTCTGCTCTAAATTTTCTTTCAACTAAAGGGACAATACAAATCCTTTGAAACTTTCTTTAGGCCCTCCCTTGCTAGGTCATTCATACTTAGCAGCCTGGAGATGCAGAATATAAGCAAGCAAAGAAAAAAAGAGGCAAACACTGGAATTCTTTATTTTTTAAAAAAAAAATCCTGCTGCTGAATATCATATATATTACATTCATTAAAGAAGTGGTATAAAATGCATGCCAGATTATTAATGTTCACTGCCAGCCTCGACACCTTTCATATCTGAAATCTGGCAATTACATTTCTTTCTCGGTTCCTATGCAAAAATACATCTTCCACAGGGACCTCAGCTCCAGCCCAGGTAGCCAGTTTCCAGGCTCTGCAGGACTTTATTCATAGCGCATAAACTGTACCTTCGTGTTAAAAACCAGTGTTTCAGTACTAGAATCAGATAGCCTATTTTTCTCTCTCCTTTTTTCCCCCTGAACAGCATTACCTGTGGAACCTTGTCTTTTATGTTGCTTGAAAGTGAGATTTTTTTACTCATATTAGATTGTGTGTCCATTTTAAGGGCCACCTGCAGCTGTAGTGATAAAAATTAACAAAAAAAATTTCTCATAGACCAGGTGTTTTTCAAAGCATCTGTTAACAGACCCCCTGGAACAGTAGAGTATCAAGATATTGAACCCAGAGGTGACTTTGGAAAGTAGAGCCTTCTGTCTTTTCTCTTTCTAGTCTGGATTTTGATTCTAGTCCTGGCTTCAAACACTCTTAGTGCACCTCTTGCCCATAGAAAGAGACACGTGTCCGTCACTACCCTACGCTGTGATTTCCCATACCTAGGTGAGAGCAGTGTGTTTTGAGAAGAGAGCAGGCTTTCACACAGGACACACAATTCTGGGTTTCTTCAAACTGCACAGTATCTTTCAGCCTGGTCTTCTTCATTTTAAAATCCCATTATGTCATAAAGATGTATGTTTTCTCTTTCATTTCTCTTTCATCTTGAATCAGTTTTCATAAGAAAACAATCTTTGACTGCAGCACATATTTCCCATTATCTTCATAGTAGCAGGTTTAACAGTACAAATTAATTTTTGTCTCATCAAAGCTAATGTCACAAGCACTCTAAAAGGTGATTTCACCCTCACTCAAATCCACACAACCCTCCACACCTTTCAGTCTTTACTTGTGTTTGGTGGTAGTGCTTTTTTTTCTTGTCTTGGAAGTCCGTACTCTCCACTAGCAAGAAAAGTTCACGTGTTGGCAATTTCCTTTATGGTATGGATGAATCTTCTAGGTGTTTTTGTAACAGTGTACAGTATAATGTCTTTCTTTAAAAGAGACTTGGAATACTTTTGTGTAATTTTTGAGTGGCCACCTGTCAGCCTTCTCTGCTTCAATAACATGTGGAACAAAGTTATGTTTTCTCTTTATTCCCTGGTCTAATTCTTGAGATATTTAATCTTTGTATAGTTCACATGGGATCAAACTTTTCGGTCTCATGCATAGCTAGTGATGGAATGATGATGCCTGGACAGGGAGGATTTCAAGTGGGTTTTAGTGTTGGTGGGATGATCAGGGAAGTTACCTATTAGGAGTAAATAACTGGTTTTTGGAACAGCAGCTGAGATGCAAGAGAAAGATAAAGACAGATGTAAGCAGGGAAATGTGAAAAGAAGTTTGCAGGAAAGGCTACTAAAGGAAGTGAATATTGTCAGAGATGAGGCAATGCAGTGAAGTGAATCCCACGTAGACATGCTGCTTTGACAAATGACAGAAAACCTGTTGTTATGGGGACATCTTCTGTACCACCTTTTCCAAAGTGTAAGATCAATTTGGAGTGTGGTAGGTTGGAAAAGGTTTGACTCGTGCATCCATATGGTGGTGCAAGTTACTGTTTTTATTTCTTTGGAGATCCAGGAGATACACACCATTTGGATGGACTTATAAAGTGTTTCTTTCTGCATGTCTTTTTGTCATTCAGCTTTGAAAGCTGCGTGAAAGCTTGAGTTTAAACAGGTACAAATAGTCTCTGCAGGAAAGGGGAAGCCAGTACAACTGTTGCCTCTCTACCTAAGTTATAGTGAAACAGTGCTGGGATAGAAATTTCCGTATGTGAGCTTCTGAAAAGTACCAAAACCTCCGGCATTGTAATGCCATAATATCCAGATTATAAAGTGAAGTTCCCTTGCTGCTTCACATATGGCATTTGCTATGGAAAAAAATAAGTAAATGGGGAAGAGGAAAATGAGAAACATTATTAGTATGCATTTTCCCCTATGCTATTCCATGCTGTGGTGGGTTGATGCTAGCTGGATTCCATGCACCCACCAAAGCGTCTCTATCACTGCCCTCTGCAGCTGAACACAGGGGAGAGAAAATGTAACACAGGGTTCATGAATTAAGATGAGGACTGAGAGAGATCACTCACTAAATACCATCACAGGCAAAACAGGCTCTAATTAGAGATATGAATTGAATTTGTTACTAACAAAATCAGAGCAGGATAATGAGAAGTAAAATAAAACCTTCAAAACACCTTCTCCTCACACCTCGCTCCTTCCCAGCTTTATCTCCTTCCCCAACAGCACAGGGAGATGGAGAATGGGGGTTATGATCTGTTCACCATCTGTTGTTTCTCCCACTGCTCAGGAACAGGAGTCGTTCCCTGCTGCACCATGGGGTCTCTCCCACAGGAGACAGCTCTCCTTGAACTTTTCTGACGTGGCTCCTTCTCACGAGCAACAGCTCCCTGCAAACTGCTGCAACGTGGGTCCATCCCGCAGGCAGCTGTCCTCCCCAGACTGCTGCAGCATGGGCCACGCTTCCATGGGGTGGAGTCCCTCAAGGACAGGCTGCTCCAGCACGGGAGCAGGGCCATGGGTCTCCCACGGGCTCACAGCCTCATCTAAGCATCCACCTGCTCCAGCATGGGCTCCTACACAGGCTGCCAGTGGATCTCTGCATCCCTGTGGACCCCCATGGGCTGCAGGGGCACAGCTGCTCCACCATGGTCTGCACCACGGCCTGCAGAGAGGTCTGGGGCCTGGGGCACCTCCTCCCCCTCCTTCTGCACTGACCTTGGTGTCTGCAGAACTGTTCCTCTCACATATTCTCACACCTCTTTTTTCTAACCATTGTGAAAAAACCTTTTGTCCTTGTCCTTGTCCTTGTCCTTGTCCTTGTCCTTGTCCTTGTC
>VZTF01002323.1:66290-104833 GCA_013397755.1 Cnemophilus loriae | reverse complement strand
CTAAGGATCCTTATAAAGGTAACCCCTTTTTATCACCCTAACTGTGTCTGGCTGACGATTTTAGGACCAGTGAAAAGGCATCATGCTGATATGCTGTATTGTGCTAATTCTGAAATGTCTCATTGTTAAAAAGCGTTATCAGGTTTGGTGATTACCATATTAAGAACTTGGACTGGTATATTTGAACCTGATTTGAGAAACAGAATTTTATATACATTTCATATGTATTTTGATTTTTAATTATAGGAAAGCATGGTCCTTTAAAAAGTATTTTAGGCCGGGAAAAAGTCCAGCGCAACAAGAATATCAGCTCTATCACATATAAGCCTGCTTCTGGAAGGAAGCAGCTGCACAAAAAAATGAAGATATCAAGGAGCTAAATTTGACTCCAATTGGCACACTCTTCTTTTCACTATCATTTATTTGAGAACAAAGCCTCACCCGAAAGACTAAATAAAATGTAACAGAAGGCCATAGGTTTTGTTCTTAATGTATTACACCATAATTTTTGTTGTAATTATTTTTCACCTGCTTGATGTGCTTAAGGACCCGGTTTACACAGTTACAGAATAAATACGGTCGACAAACATCATTAGTTTTATCTTGTAGGATGGTGATAATTGCAGATTTGTACATTGTGTAAAAATAGGCTTAAAAATTGCATGCTTATATGAAACTTTTGAAATCTGTAATTCATTGTTATTTTATTATTCTACTGTGCTCTTCATTCTCCTTCCTAGCTATGGTTTTCAAGATTTATTTGTCACTGTTCTCTATTTTTCTTCTGTACATAGTGTTTGTGGACTATGGCAACCAATTCTTTAGGGCTTCTTTTGCTTTAATTTGCATAAGCACAGACATCATATGAATATTCAGGAAGTAGCTTTGCATTAAGTAAGTGCCCTTAATCAGCTTTTCAGTTCAGTTTTATTGGTTGTGCTCACAGTCAGTTATTTCTTTCAGAAATTCTGAGAGCCCTACAAAGCTAACTGGGTAAGGTTTGCAATTCTTTGATGCATTTAATGAAAGAGAATTTTTATTAATTATATAGATTCTGGGGATGACTCAAAGCTTACTAGTTTGATCAAGAAGAAGCTATTTTTAGGTATTTTTTTAATCATTATTATTGTTGTTGTTTTTATTGTTGTTATTAACCCCAGATGGCCAGGTTTGGAACATGCTTCTCTAATTTGCATGCACACCAACCCTTAATGAATAATACATTAGGGTTATTTTAAACACTGGTCTCCTAGCATGTGACTGTATGTCACTGTGGTTTGATTGGCTCTGCAGCATTTTCATTGCTGGCAAATATTCCTATAAACATTAAAGCCACTAAAGAACCTGTGCTAATGTGCAGTATTTGTTTTTTGAAAATGTTGGCTATCTTTCCAAAGGGAATTGCACTAATTTCTCTCCCTTCCCCCCTGGCTGTTAGCATTTCTCACATTTAATGAGAAATATGAGCTTGATTGTGCCCACTCTCTGTAGCCTTGACCAGTGCCTGGGATTCATGGGGAAGGTGGCATCAGCTGTGAATATCTTTAACTTGCATAAATAGGAGCAACATGTGAATAAGAAATGCTTGTGTTGGTATGCACCCTGCACCCTTCCTTTCACACACTGGAAATCTCTACCCTCACCTCTGCTGCTGCTGGGATGCAATCTGGGAAAGGAATAATTGCACACTAAATACGTTACTTATAATGCTAGTGTGATTTTTGTGCTATCTAAAATGTCATTTAAGGGAGGAGGATAGGAGGGAAGGCTATCTTTTCATAAACCGAGGAAAGGCGAGAAGGCAGGAGTTAATCGAGGACTCAGTGCTTGGCATAGGGAGTCAAAGCTGGTTTATGTATTTAAATTACTGAAGATAATTAGCGTCCTTCTCCTTATTCTTAGCTTAGTATTCGGCTTTTGTGAGTGTCTTGAAATGAGTCAGCACAGGGGATAAAATAATCCCATTTAAAGGTTGCGTGTTACGAAGGGCTCTGACCCAGAAACTTGTATGTGTGCTGGTCCTTGGAGGAGTCAGTGTCCCAGGCAAATATCATATATATGTACCTACCAAAGGTGGCCACGTGGAAGAGGAAAATTAATGAAATAGAAGTGTGGCACACAATAAAGTTAAGGGTAAAAGTCATATTAAATGGAAAGCGTAATCAGCAATCTATCCATTAAACTGTACCAAATACAGCAACACAAGTGCTTCAGAAATGATCATGAGGAATGCTGAGCTGTCCATGGTTCTGGACTACAGGTAGAAACTATAGACCTGAACAGATGGATTTTAACAATACCACATTACAAAAATTATGCATTAGATTGACTGCAGGTGACCTGGAGTAATGTGAGGCGTATGATGTCCAGTTGGTGTGTTTTCCACTGCGTTGTGATCTCTGATGACAAGATGCTGAGCAAAGAAAGCATTTCAACTGCTGGTGTCAACCATTCCCATGAATCTACTGCAAACAAAAACTAAAAAAAAACAAAAAAGGAAAGAGGAAAAAGCAAAAATGTTTGGGTTAGTCACTAGTTTCCTCATTTGAGGTAATATTATTTCTTCAAATATTTCTGCCATTTCTTATATGACATCGAAAGAATGTTTTTAGTATTCCTAGTAGCAGGCCTGCCAGACTCATGTTTTGTTATTTGATCTGGTTTCAATTTTTGCTTTAATTTTTCCTGTAAATCAATGCCTGATATTTTGAAGCAGAAACAAGAACGTGGACTAAAACTTAAGATGTAAAAATAGGAAGAAAATGCTCTCATGATTAGGTTTTAAAAAGTGTTAACTTTATGCAGAATTATTAAAACGAATTTTAAATTTATGCCACCTGTCCAGTTGAATTAATTAAATCTTTCAAGTATTAATCAGTTCACTGTGCATTTAATCTTCAGTCATGAAATGTTTACAGCTATCATAAACACTAAATGATCTTTAACACATTATAGGGACTGTAGGGCTGATAATTTTGAAGGAATATGCTTACTAGAACTAGGTGACTTATTAAAAAAATGTCATGAGGAACATCTGTAATAGTAAATATATTATTATGGGGTGATTATAGGATGTACTACCTCGCTCTGTGCTAAGCTCTCATTGCTATCTTTTTTCCCACAATGAAAAGACAAATAATTTGTTACTATCCCGATGAAATTGACTATAACCTGTAACTGTTACCACTGCTGCTTAGGTGAAATTTCCAGAGGCAGTGCAGGGATTTCACATGTAGGAAGGACTTTTAAATTTTTTCGAAATTTTGACGGTCGCTCATGAACAGCAGGTGGTGCCATTGTTGGCAGGACAGAAGGGAAAGGAGATTATGCCTGAGGCATTTGCTGGGAAAAAAAACCGTGGGGGCCAGTGAGCACAATGTAATTGTCTATAATGAGACGGGACGAAGTACACGGTGGGAAATGCTTTAATGTCTCCAAGCAAAGATGCCATGAAAGTCAGAAACCCAATCCTCTGTGCTGGGTGCTCAGAGATAACCGTGACAAACATGTTCTTCCTACACACGCCTTGGCTTGGTTGAGCAGCCCGCCGTGATGCACTCCCGAGCACCTCCGAAGTACCCATCACCAGCCCTTGCAAATACACAGCAGTTTCCAGTCCACCTTCAAAACGAAACCACAGCATCAGATGAATCAATCTCACCTGTTTTTTGTGGGGAATCAGAAATAAAGCAGTGCCAGGCCTCACAGGTCATGCTGTTCCTCCTTTTTATTTTCCTTTCTTTTTCTCCTGTGGGAAATAAATAATTAGTGGAAGCCTGTCTTCAATAGCTGTGATTGGACACTGAATTTTGAACTTAATCCATCCTTAATTGTCCAGCAAGGGGGGCAGCAATGCAAGAATTTTAATTCAGCAGTTTTATTGATTTTTAATTGAGCAGACATAAATTCGAGGAGGAAATCTGAATGTGAAAGTTCCCACTTCCACTTTGCTCCTCCAGTCCTTGTGATGGCACACTCCAGTTTGAGAACAGCGTGGAACAAAACCTGTATTTCTGGTATTGGAAAAAGTTATGGGGAGAAAAAGGAAGCAAACAGGCTTGCAGGTTTTTTTTGTATACTGTTTTAAAAAGAAAAAGAAAAGCTATTTTTCCTTTTCCATTGTGAGTAACCTTTAGACAGGCACAGTGTCACTGATTTTGGTTGCTGTGCTGGAGAACCGTAGGACTAAGCCATAAAAAGAAAAATAATAGCCTAGCATGAAACAATAAATTACAATGTTCATTCACCTCTCTCTCACCCCAGTTTTAGCTGACACATCACCATTGACATCAGTGGTGGTACTGCTGACTTACCTCAAGGAAAGGAAGGAGAAAATCAAGCTTTGAATTTTTTTATATCTTTCTCAGTGGCAAAAAAATCCAATAGACAGCTACTCTGGCTGTGTCACCGTAGACCTTGGCATAAGCTACTGACTTAAAATGTGTGCAGCTCAAGTGTGTTTCACCTTTATGCATTCCAAAATAGCAATGCTACACTGGCACCCAGTAAACAGGTTTTTTCTCCAGCCATTTACCCACTTACACTACCTGCCTTAATGCTTTTGTATCCATTTAATCTTCCACAAATTCTTGTCTCTTGTCTTTTAATCAACACCAAAAATATTTTGAGGATTTTCTGCTGCCCACCACTGTTAATCAGCATTTAGAATGGAAGTTCTGACAGATTATTAACAATAAAAAAAATACGCGTAATGGAAGGAAGCATTTTTACATGATGAATGAGTTGTTTGCATATCTAGAACTGCAAGGTGAATCATGCTCTTGGGAATTCCTGTTTCTTTAAAAATCAGCTGCTAGAGTTATTATCATTCTCATGTGTAATGCAGGGCATATTAGAATAACTAAATCTTTCACATACATGTTGGCATGATGCTACAGGAACTAAAGGCTAATAGCCCTGAATTCTGTACAACAAATTTTTACACTTGTGGAATAAGCATGTTTTCTACTTTCAATTCCTATATTCTGTTTTGGTTTGGAATTTTTCCCTCTCTTCTTTCTTCTTTTTTTCTTTTTTTTCTGGTTCATGGGTTGAGGAATGGGAAAAAGTCTGGAGGAGATATTTTTCAAGTGCATTTCAAAGATCATTTGAACATACCATAACAATGAGCTCTCTATTTTACCAGGTAGTCAAACACATATCTCCTGTGGTTAATTTGACTTTATTATTACTGTATAGGGCTCGATGCCTTACTCAGGAGATCTTGCAGAATTAATTTTGGGAAAGGGAGGATTGGGTCCCATTGTGATATAAAGGCACAAAGTCCAGGCAATTTCACAGTGGACAGCTCACCAAATAAATTTTTAACATGGTGTTAGGCTGATGTGTGAAAGAGAGTTAACATCAAGCAGCATGGACAATGAGTTAGGAAGATTTCCTTCCTGAGATGCAGATTTCTATGTGCAGCAGTAATAGAAATCTGCTCATACTGTAAAAAGTCCAAGTGTGGGACATACAGCATTTTATTTATTCACCTAAAGCTCCCTGTTTTATAAGTAGCCTTGTATGTTTATGACATAATTTGCTATGTTTTAAAAGTGTTAGAGTTTTTAAACAAATATTATTATTTCTTGGATTTGTAGTGTAACTATACTGCATTACATTCAAAAGCTATGGTGTAAAAGTTTGTATCCTTGCATCACTGAAGATGTGCAGAACATGATGGGGCATGCACTACATCAGCACATAGGCACTGACATCACATGATTAACAATTCTCCTTGCTACCATATTTTTAGATCTATTTATTTATATGCTTACTTTTTTAAAACACAGAAATATGTTAATAACACTGACTCCTATTTATATAAATTTGCTGGAGTCCACATTTTATACGGTAAAGGGAGGTACGATATAGATTTACCCCAACTCCTTAATTACAATGCCACAAATGAAAAAAAACCCATGAATATATTTGCTGAGAATACACTCGCTTTGCCACTATGGTAAGGGTTTGCTTTAGAATTCAGCCTAACCTGTGTATTTCAGAATATTAACTATTTCACACAATCTCATTCTGATTTTTCTTAGGATCATACACTCATAGAATATGCTGACTTGGAAGGGACCCAACACGATCACCTAGTCCAACTCCTGGTCCCTCACAGGACACACCAAGAATCACTCCATGGGCCTGAGGGCCTTGTCCAAACACTTCTTGAACTCTGTCAGGCTTGGTGCTGTGAGCACTGCCCTGGGGAGCCTGTTCCAGTGCCCAACCACCCTCTGGGTGAAGAACCTTTTCCTGAAATCCAACCTAAACCTCCCCTGACTCAGCAAGGGAAGTGACTTAAATGCTCTTGCCCCAAGTTTACTGACAAATAGCAAAAAACCAATCCCAACCCCCCCACTAATAAATAATATTGCCTTTTCCCCATTGTTTCTGTGCAATCCTCAAAGCTCTCCTTGCAGCATTGATCCTGAAGAATAAAGGATGAAGAATTTAAATGTCAGTTTTATTTATATAAAAATTATTTGTGGTTCATTTGCTGCAGTTGAATTCAGGTTAAAAAACTGTATGCAGGGGATAAGTGCCCTAAGAAAAGCTAGACTCTTTCAGTCTTCAGTGTAGACATCTGGGCAAATAAAAAAAAAATCAGAAAAAAATTTTCAAGGAAATTGATATTGTTAAGTCAAAGAAATCAACTTCCAAGAGCAAAATTCAAGACTCTGGGGAGGCAGTGAAGAATCACATATGTGCACCTCTTCTAAAGACAAGTTAATGAAAATGTAATTGTCAAGCATTTTAAACACATTTCTATTAGACAATCAAGAGATGACTTCGCTAGGTGTCCCTAGGGACATTAGCGTCAAAATTTTTTTAGCTTTTCTCACAGATTTTAAAAGGAGATTTTGAAATCTGAGAAGATATATTCACTGATGTTTGCTAATAACCTGAGGAGTTTCTCCTAGTTTAGAGAACAAAAAACCTGTCTTTCTCTAGACACTCATTCAGCCTTTTCAATTCTGTAAAGAACAGATAATGCTGAGAGATAGCTCTAAAAAATAACTCTACTTATCTACACTCGATTTATCCTCTCTTTATGGACCAAATCACAAACAGTGGTAAATATTTGAAACTGATGTCGTGCCTTGAGGATTCAACCTTAAAATGTTCAATTAAGTTGCTTAGGAAGACAATATTTGGTTGTCCAGAATTTGATCAATGCCCAGCCTCCACTCTCCACATGAAAATATCCTCTGAAATATTACAAGAACTCCAACCCTATCCACATGTCCTTAGCAAACAGATTACTCCAAGAGGCAGGATAATATGTACACTTTTTAGAAAATCAAAGTGATTTTTCCCCGCCCCCCCCTTGGAAGTCTCCAGAGAGCAGAGAAATAAATAGGAAAAACACATTGGCCTAAATTTTGGGGTGCAGATATTGAAAAGAGGATTGATTTCATTTCATGGAATACACCCAAACTGACTTCCTGGGCAATAAATGCCAAGGAATAAATTTTCTTGCAGGCTACCGAAGCTCTTTTCAAGGAGTATTGGTTTGTGTATAATGGAGGGCTAGGAACAGAGACCGATGATGGGGAGTGAATCACTGTCTGCAGGTTTGGGTAATGCCTTCTGAAGGGAATGCCAGTCAGTAGCTTTTCTCTCTGGGATGAAAAGAAAGCAAAAGGAAAGAAATAAAACCTCCCGGAAGAGTCCCACAAAGGCCAGATCCAATGAAGATAAAATGTTCCTTGAACTATTAGATTTTACCACATTGGTTGTCTTGCTTTTTAGAGATATTCAGGTTTCCTGCAGGCTGGGATAAACCAGAAACATCTTTTTAGAAAAGACAAATAAAAGGTGTCAGTTTGCTAGAACTCATTCATTATTCAACCAATGTGCTATAATTAATCTATAAATCAGCTCTCTCTAAATACTATGGATGTATTTTTGATAGGGTGTGAAATATAAAAGATGGTAGTCAGTCCAGAACAATGAAAAGAAAATTGATTGAATCTAATAAAGGAAAAATAGTCCAGGACCCCAGCCTAAAAGAAGGCTTCAGCTAAGGCTGTCAGGGGCTCCTCAGAGGTATCTGTGATGGGTTTTTTCTGTACATGACACCAAGTTACAGCAGAAAAAAACCAACTTCTTGAACTGCTTCAAATGTACCAGAGCAGGCTGGGAATACTGAATATTCATAGTTCAAATAGGATGCTAAGCCTTTCATCATCTAGATATCGTCAGAAATGTAGATGTGCATGAAAAAGGAAAGAATGAGAGAAACATTTCAGAAAATCGACAGCTTTGTGAAGGAGTTGTAAGCAGAAGCAAGATATATTAAAATTACTGGAGAGAGCAATATGCATGGAAATACAGAAAACCTAGTGATTAAGGATGTTGTCAAGTAGTCATGCTCTGGGAGCAGAGGTGTTTCAAATACAGCTACTGTAATGTCAGAACAGTAAACCTCTAGTGACTCCCACGGTGGGTTTGACTAATTTTGCCACAGTCTTGCAGTCAGTGAAACAATCTGTTAAGGTGATTTCTGTAGTAATTCCACATTTTGCTGCTCAGAGCTGCCTTAAAGAGGTTTTCTCCATTATTCGTATTTAAATATACATCAGATAAGCTTAAGGCTGGGGACAGAGGATGTTGGCTAAAAGGACTGGAAGTTCTTACATTTTTTGTAAAGCCTCTTTTAAAGGAACTCCTATGATAGAGCCACTAGTTGAATTAAGTGGCACTGAAGAGGTAAAGCTCATTGTTCCTTTGTTCATTAATCAATTAATTAGGGTGACTTGGTCTGAAGGTGGACAGTGCGATCTGAGACTCTCAGGAACTGATGTATCTCACCCAGCATAATGCATCTACCTTTCTCAGCAATGTTACTGGGATAAAGAACATTAATAAGAGTGATGACCAACTCTGATTTTCCTGCTCATACTTACTTTGCCTGAATAAAGAAAATGTTAAAAGATGATAAAGTATTAAAGTCCTTTGAAAAAATCCTGCCGAAATAGTTTTTTTGTGCTAAGTGCTCACAATCTGACTGTAAGGCGGTGTGAATTTTCCACTTGCCAGTACACTGTATGAGGATAATTTCCTTTCAGTTTGTCTTATATAATTTTGTTTTTTCATTCATTGATCTTTTGTTAGGAGTGGGTGCAAAATGGAAGTGACTAATTTTCCACTCTGCCCTTCTGATTTTACTCATTATTGACCTTTTCCTTCTCTTAGTGTTAAATAAGTCATCTCTGTGCCAAGAACCTCTGCCCCTGTAATTATTATTGCTCTTCTCTGTTAGCTTACTGTTGGACAGGGTTACACACACTGGTAGCCCAGCTGTGACACAAGCAAGATAAATTTTTGGCATTTAACTTCTCTTGTTATTTTTGTATCATTAATTCTACATTGTGTGGGACAGAAGAAGAGTGTCACTTTTGCTGAAACAGATAACAGCTATTTTGATTTCAGAACTGATGCAGCATTCCATAAATAATTGTGTTTTCTGGGGAGAATAATCCTAGCACCCAAGCAAGTGAACATGAGGCTTCTCCCAGTTGCTTATAGACTATTTTGACTGCCTCTTCATCCTGATTAGGTGGTCTGTAACAGACTCCTGCCATGATAACTTCCTTATTGGCCTTTCCTCTGATTCTTATTCGCAAATACCCAACCCTGTCATCACCATCTTCAAAATCTAGACAGTCAAAACCCTTCCTACCATACAGGGCTACCCCTTTCTTTTCTACCTTCAAATCTAGTTTAAAGCAGTTTCCACAAGCCCTGCCAACTCTTTTGCAAAGATCCTTTTTCCCCCTTGAGAAAGGTGAACCCTATCGGTTGCATTCCAGCCTGGTGTCATGTAGACCAACCCATCATCAAAAAAATCCAAATTCTGCTAGTGATACGAGGCTCACATGTTGACTTGCTGGCTCTTCCTGTTCCTTCCAGCATCATTCGCCTCTGGAAGGACAGAGGAGAAACTTCTTGCATTCTCTTATCCTGTGATACCTAGGCCCTGAAATATCTCGTTTGCACTCGGACTTGTTGCACCTGCATCATTGCCAGCATGGAACAGCCATAACAGATAGAAATCTGAGGACTGTGCCAGGATAGGAAGCTTTCTCTTTACATCTTTAACACAGGGACCAAAGATGCAGCAGACTTCCCTAAAAAGCATACAGCAATTGCTATGCAGGAAAAAAGGTACTGATTTGGTGCAATTCCCTGTGGTTATTTGCCCTTTGGAGCCTCTTTGAAAAACCCACATCTCATCCCATCATTGATGATCCTGAAGGTCTGGAAGAGCTTTGTCTCGTTACATGTTAAACTTACATGATCACATCCTGAATAGCAAGATTTGAATCATTTTGTGTACACACAGCTACACTTCACACATTCTATCCTGCTTCATTCTCCTCAACCAGAATTAAAAACATGGTTTTTTCAGTCAAAACATTTCTGATACTCTTTCTGGAGTATTTTTACCTCCCCATCCCAAACTAGGATTTTCATGTAATCATAACTAAAACTGCTTAATTTGCACATCTTGTTTATGAAACAAGCTGTGAATGAGAGTTACAGGTTAGTTCATTTCCTGTGCACATTAAGTTTACATGTGGAAGATATTGGTCACAGACAAACAAAGTTGAAACATACTGGTCAGTCACCATACATGCCAAGTAATCTTTATAATGATCATGGAAAGATTTTGCTTTCAAAAAAACGATAGGACTTCTTTTTGCCTGCTTATTTTCCTGGCTAAAATGCTTGCAGAGACATACTATGAATTCTGTGTTTCTTATGCAAACTCTTCTGGATTATGGCTCATTTTTCATCTAATTTGATGAGCTGCAGAAGAAATCTTGGGAGACAATGAAGCTCTGATTCTCCTCCCATGGAATGTGATATGAGTTATCTGTTCCCTTTCCTGAAAGCTAAAGACAGAGAGAGGCCTGTTTTAATTTATATATTTAGTTTTAATACTTATCTTTCTTTTGTCAAAAGTTCAAGGACATTACTTGTACCCACAGTCAAATCCCACCATGAAATGCATGAACTGTGTAATACCAGCAGGACCGAAGCTTCCTTTTTCAGCCAAATAATCCCACAATTCTGTTTCTTTGAGCATGTAAAGAGGCGGATCTAATTTGAGATGTCTGTTGTGTTTAAAAAATATGCATCATATTGTTTCACTTTGCCCCTTTCCTCTTAGAAGTTATTCTGTCACCTGATGCTACCTCATGAAGGACATATAAGTTGAGTGAAAAAATAAATTATTTTGTTTTGAAATTGCTTCCTGATTTTACTTTTAATTTCAATACACTCTGGAGCCATATGACTTATCAGCATTTTTTGGAGTGTTGGGGTGGAGATACTTCTAGGTTTGAGTATTCTAAACTATTCTGCATCTGGGATTTTTTTCTGAGGAAGAAGAGTTTCTTCTGAGTATTCATCAAGACATTTCCAGCAAAAACAGTTCCTGAATAGAAATTAATCAAACATCAAAATGTGCAAAACTTGTGATGCAAAACCTCCATTTTTTTTAGCAAATGCAGACATATGGTAACAGAGTATATTGTGCAATCTTGCTCAAATATTGCTCAATCTTGCTCACCATTTTCCTACAAAATTCTGCAGAATGAAAGGACAAGTCTGGCACAATTCCATTAGTGCTGTCTTCACAGCAACTCATTTCCACCCTGTTGTGCCATCTGAAATGTCCCTCAAACAGGAGTCAAGAAGTACTTGGAGCCACCAACTTGTCTCTTCTGAACTCCTTGGTCTCATCTTACTGAACTCTTATATATTGTTGAGGTCTTAAATTGTCTGTGGCATCTTCAAAAGTGACTAGTTCTGTTGCCTGCTGAAGTGGGGATCTGTTAAATCACTGGCAGAAATATTTTCTCTACCCGTATTTGTGTCCTTATTTTCCTGGTGTTGCAATTATGATTCGTGGCATTTCATAAAACTCCTTGATAATCTATGAGACATTGCACTCGACTATGATTCAGAAACAGAGTAATAGACTTATTTCAAAACCTCTTATTCCCCCAAAAGTTATATTANCTATCTTTAGTCTGCAAGTGAGGTTGGTAATGGCATTTTCCACTGCCAAAGTTGTTGGGATTGCAGCTCAGACTCTAAAGCAAATTAAAACCTTATTGCTGACTGGTAAGTAATATTGCGTTGGATAGATATTTAAGGTTTCAGTCCAAACATTAGGAAAATCTGTTGCCAATATACATTTTAAATAGTGTATCTAGTTGTTCTTCATTGTTTAAATTGAGTGTGTAATACTTGGGTCCCGATTCAGAAGAATAATACTGTGCATGGCCAAAAAAATCTGTGTTTCAGATATTATCTATAAGGCTAAATTGGGTTTTCAGAAGGTTAAGGCAAGAGTCACACTTTTTCTCATACTGGGATAAATTTAACTTAATTGAAATTATAATGGCATAAGGAAAATCAGAAAAGGTTCCCCAAAGATCCCAACTAAATGCAAAATCTGGGGTTTAATGTGTGTCATCAAGTAACACCATGCAAGTCTTTGGAGTGTGTGGATGCACTGAATATATATACTGAATATGATATTTCTTTGGAAAAGCTGTTAGGATTTTTGCTGTTTGGGTCAGTTAGATTCAATGTGCTGAAACAGGTTAACCGAATGGTGTGGAATCAGAATTAGTCTTTAAATAAGGTACAGAAAGTGAATATAAGGTCAATAAAATAGAAAGAGACAAGAAAATTGAACACTGAATGTGTAGAATGCCAGCAAACAATGTAGGAAAAAAGTACTTTAAAAACAATTTTTTTAACTTTTTCACTAACTCCTAGTTTACTTGTTTTTTATGCACGTGGAACAATAATTTTCTTAACTCCAGAAGACAACACAGAATGGATTCTGTTCTTCTCCTATAATATCTCCAGAAATGAAGATGTTGTAACTAGATTTACACTGCCACATAGCTGTTAGTGGGATTTCTGTCTCTAGCTCAATGTGAGTCAACTTTATGCTGTGATACTGCATGAGTATGTGTAAATCAGTCTGAGCTGAGCATCAACATTTCATTTGCCTACATGACAAACAAAAACGTTGAATTTGTGTAGAAAACTCAGCAGTCTGTGGCAGAGCAGTGGCAATTTTCATGTATAAGCCTGGGCAGATTTTGTGTTTAAGATTTGTTACAGAATAAGTGAGTGTGCACATAAAACCCATATTCCGCTTATAAAGTCAGTTGTCAAAATAATGCAACACTACAGGAATTATGAAGAGGTTTAAATAGATCAGTGCAAACACTAGAAAAATAGACCTATTAATAAATGAGATTGAATAGGTAAATTGGTGATGAACTGTAAAATGTTTGAGTAGGTGAACTGTATTTTTAAACATGTTCTAACTTAGAAGAATGGGAAAAAGAGATATAGATAATTTGAAAGTCATGAAGACCTGGAAAACTTGCAAATTAA
The DNA here is from genome assembly GCA_013397755.1 of Cnemophilus loriae. NCBI lineage: Eukaryota > Metazoa > Chordata > Aves > Passeriformes > Corvidae > Cnemophilus > Cnemophilus loriae. The sequence goes on along the minus strand of VZTF01002323.1, from coordinate 91,387 downwards.
ACTATTATAAATAACAGGTGGAAGAACAGCTGGAAAAATATTTAGTTTTGAACCAATAAGTCATAAGCTTTCGGGTTATCAATACTCAGTTTTAGAAGGGACATGGCAGGTGTAACAAAAAAAGAAAATGTAAAATAGGTTTGATGAGGGTAAGGGTGAAGAGAATTTACTGGTTACTAAACATGGGAAAGAATAAAATAGAGGTTTGACTTGTGAACACACTCAGAATTTCTTATTAGTGTATAAAAAATAAAAGTATTTAGTACTGGGAGCATGACATGGAATAAAAGATATCAGAGCTGCCTTAGATGCATGACTATAGTGCTGAGAAGAGCTGCCATCTCTGCAACCATGAGAGAGAATCTGCTAACGATTGTCATTAAGAACTACTCTCAGCTGCTGGTTTGATTTTTTTTTTGATGAAAAATGGACATTATTGCCTGTGCTGGAATGGCTTTGATGTTATATGTAGGCACAGATGTTCTGGATTAAAAACGTGGCTAGCTGGTGAATATTTCTGTTGGATATAAGCTTAAACAATATTGGCAGCCGAAGTATAAACATAATCTGTTTTCTGTGGTTTCTGGGTTTTCAAGACTCTTCCATACCCCAGTTTTATCTCTTCGGATTCACACAAGCACCATGTTTTATCCTCTCTCCATACTAGGAACTTTAGGAATTGGTCTGGAAAGTGGCAGTTTGTCAGGTGTGGGAATAATAGGAAAGTTGATGGTGGGAAGGGAAGGGTTTGTTCTTTAAACCTTTATACAGTTTTAAAAGGTTCAGTTGATTGCAATTCAGTCTGCCTTGAAGAGAAAGAATATCACTATTCCCACCGAAGACAAAATCATTTGAAAGATCTGAATGACACAAGATGGAGCTGCTAATGACTGTCTAACTTCAATTAAACAAACAATAAAAACATTTATAACAACTCTGATGAAACTGACAAATACCACTGGTGATTGGAAGACAATTGAGAAACTGAATGAACTAACAATATACCACAGACTGATCTCATTTTGTCCTTTTTTCATATTCATTATGCTATGATTTTTGTCTCTTGATTTGATGTCCATAGTTCCTCTGGCTCAGGCTGTCTGCTGCCATCCAGATCATATAACAAACTGAAAGAAAAAATGCTTCCAGGCCAAAGTGGCTATTTAGATCAAATCTGAACAGAATAGTTTTGATAAATTTCCACTGACATGAGTGGTGTCATCTAGATATGATGACAATCTACCTCTGCTTTATGTAAAGGAGAATAATTTTATTGCAGTTGTAAGCAACTGCACAATTTCAAATTTGGAACAGGCAATGTAAAATTTGGCAAAGTATGATCAATGCATTTCACTTTTTACATCCCGGTACTAGTTTGAACACAAACCAGTGGGAGATTCCAAGTCAGAACTGCAATTTAATAGGAAAATTAAAATAAAGGCAGAAAACACTGGCTTAAAGTGAGAGTCAGGATACAACCTGACACCCTCTTGGTCAGGGTATTGGTAGCAATCCCATTAAATGGTGGCTGCAGTCCTCTCGAAGTGATAGATGTGGTTCTGTTGAAGCAGTGATCCTGCAGAAGGGTCTGGTCTTCCTCTGAAGACAGTGGTGGTTATGTAGCTCTTGTCCTCTGGGAATCTAGTAGGTAAGGCAGCTTGTGGTGTTCCAAATCACAGATTATAGCCAGGTAGGAATGCTTGGTTCCTCCCCCTGGGCGGAGCACCTCACAATGGAATGATGTAATTCTATGAGTCATGCAGTGAGAATTAGCAAAAGATAGCCCCTGGAGGGAGTTACCAGAGATGAGACATGAAGGAGATAAAGAGCACTGCCCCACCTGTTTTAGCATCTTATGAAGGTGGTGATAGAATATATACTTTTGGTTACATCCTACATGGTAACCTCAGACAATCCACTGCATGGGACCTATCATACTTCTGAGGATTGTATGAGTTCATGAGTTGGAAGACATAAACTCTTTGATATTGACACAGCCAGCACAGGCACTTCATTCAAATTATGAAGGAAAATGCATTTGTCTTCTTGTTCTGTGGTGTCAGATGTACCCCAGATGGTGCCCTGAGACCATAAAGAGCTGTTAGTAAAAGTGCCTTGACTCTCCCTGCGGCATTATTTGAATGCGAACAGCTTTCATTAAGAAGGCTTATTAAGAATGGACCCAAATCCACAGTAGGACAAAAGTCAGTCAAAAGTTGCTGCTGCTGCTGATAGTAGAGCATGATGTGACTGTAGTAGGGGTATTAATGCCTATGTAGGTTTATACAAAATAAGAAACTTGTCACTTTCTGATGTCTTGATTTGGAACAGGTGTAGCTCTAAACCATGGATTTCTTAGTCATATGTTTTCTCAGGCAAAATTAATAATCTGAATGATGGTTTTGTGGATAGTCATGGTTGGAAAGCATCTTCCTATTATCTTCTGATATACTGATAATAAAGGTGAAAAAAATTATACAGAGGATTTTATTTTAAACATTAGTTTCTGAGTCTTATCATGAATGCTCATCTACAAAATTGCCTCCTGATTTTGCACCATTTACATGATTATGTTTACCTTACTAAATATGGGAACACCATTGATCTTGCTAACTTCCACAGCAGGATGACATCACTGGTTTTCATAGGAGCATTTCAGCTGGTGACAAAGGACTGAGACTGGGGATTCTATTATTAGGAGTTATCATATCTAATTAATATGCCCTCCTCACTCCTGACTATCATAGCAATAAAAATATAATGTAGCTTCTTTTTCTTTTCTTTTTTATCTTTATAAATACTTTTAAAAATTCATTTCAGCAAAGAACACTGTCTACTAGACATGGAGTCTGGTATCCTCTCCCATGTTCCAATGATTAAAGCTTGTGTCCACTTTTTCTAGAGGGTTGAGGAATGATGGTTCAGAGGGTATATTATATGATTTGACATGTATTTTCAAACATACACTCAGATATTATATAAGCAAAAATATTTCCATTCAGTCATTCTCTCTCCATCACATTCCTGTCTTTCTCATTGTCTGGCTGAGGAGTTTTCCTCAGAGCACCACAAGCAGAGTGTGAGTTCCCACCACGTCTCCATTGAGCAGCAGATGGGCTGGGAACTTCAGAAGGAAGCGGACAGCTTCGGTGAGGCCGTCCTCCATCTTCTCTCTCAGGTTCCCTTAGGCCAGGGGGAAACCCTGATTTTTAATGTCTGCAATAATCTTTCGTAGGTTCCGCATTCTCCCTTCAGAAGAGGCACTGGTAGTGTTTTGGAAATTTATGTTAAAAATGTCCTCCTTTCTAATGCCTTTGGAGAAATCCCAGACACAACGCTGTCAGTGGGATTATATTTCATGAGCTTCTGAATGCCAGGAGGTGGATGAGGCACCAGTGATCAGTCACACTGGTGCAATTTGTACTGGATTCACAGGTGTAGTGTGCCATATGTGCAGCACTGTGGTGCGTGTTACGCTTTACTAGTTAAGGTATGGCAAAGTCATATCAGTTAACAGAAGATTGATGTTCACAGAAAAATACACATTTTACTTTGTGAGAACACTAATTTTTGGAATAAATTTTTTGTCTTCGATTAGTTGAAACTTTGTGAAAGATAAGTGCACTTACATGCTAATGTTCAAATTACAGCATTTGTGCCAAAAGCAATACCCTTTCTTTTGGATAATCACTGTTAAATGACATTTTGGGGTTGTTTTTTTCAACAAGAACAATTTTGTTGATTTCGCTGCTGAGTCACAGACGTGCAACCAGTGTACAATGAAATTTTAGGCACAAAATTGTTCTTGCAAGTCACATAAAAACACTACCAAAAGATTTTTGCTTCAAAATAATATCCTTTTTAATGCTGTATCTTTTGTCCATAGCTTTTATTTACCAGGTAACATTGACAAAGTCTAGACATCCTGATTTTTCTTTGTATGAAAAGTAATAGTTCAAGCCTTGCATTCTCTAGAGTGTGCTTTGTGTCCTGGTGCCCGAGACTGGTAGTATCTCCTGCTTGTAGTTCAGCACCTCAGGTGCAGTGGGGAGGATCCAGTAGGTATTTTGTGGCATGCATTTTTGGTGTAAATAGTTTCTTTGTCTTACACCTTTTGTTATTAATATTGTTGCTGTTAGCTGTTTGTTATCCTACCTCTTTGCTGTTTCTAGTAAATTGTTCTTACCTCAACCCATACTCTATGCCTTTTGTCTGTCTCACCTGACAGCAACAGCAGTGGGGTGGGATGTGGGGGAGATGGATGTGGTGGGGAGGAGGGAGAAGCATTCATTGTCTGTTTTGGGACAGTCTGGTTTGGGGGAGGGGGCACTAAATTGGGGAGTGCTGTTCCTAAACCCCAACATGTAGGAATCACCATTTGAAGGAAACCAAGGAAAAAGTATTAGTCTGTATGTACGTTAAAATACAGGGCAGAAGCCCAGAGCATTTAATACTTTTGTTTTTCCCCTGTCAAGGGGAAAAGGTCAATCCCTGGAATCTGATGTCTTTGTACAAAAAATGGTGACTAATATGTTGAGGATTTTTAAGGATTTTTTTTTTCCCCACTAACTGTAAATAGCAAATCAAACGGTAGCTTTCCAGTCCTGAAAATCAGTATACTTTAGAGAGCCAATTAAACATTATTCACATATCTCAGCTCCATATTACTGTTCTTCTTTGAAAGCACACTCCACATCTTCCTCACAAGCGAGGTAGTTGGTATTATCCAACTAATTTAAGGACTATTATAATTAAAATGCAATTACGTGGCAAACCAGGTGGCAAGACAACACGACTTTGCATTGCCAAGGTGCAAAACAAATTCAGTGGTCAATCAACCTAAAAGAAAAGGGACAATTTTTATTTGCATACGCATGTAGCCACAGAAACCAGATGCACAGAAGCATAAGGAATGAGACCTATTTTACATGACATGCATAGAATATTTGACAGTTTAGATTGGAGTTGTCAGTGGTGTGGGTAGGAATGGTGCACTTCGTTGCCATGGATATGATTTTCCCTACTGGCAGTGCAAAGATTGGCAGAGATGGATGCTAAAAAAAAAAAAAGAAGGCATGGAGACACACACAAGCACAGACGTGCATGCACACAGAAACACCCAAACCATGGCAACAATCTGGCAGGATCAGTCTCTTCTTTTGTTGAAAAGCTGCATGTCTTTCTTTTTCCTAATTACAGTTTATCTACTATGCAGTGTAATCTAGAAACACCGATGTTTTTATAATAAATAATTTATATACAAGGTGTAGTTATAACCTGCACACAAAGCCAGAGACGCATAAACTGTATTTTATATGCATATATTCTATAAAATAATTAAAATTATATAGATATGCAACACTTAAGGAAAAATGTACACATGTCTGTATGTACTCAGAACAAGATTTTTTTTTCTTGCTTTAGGTTATTATCTGAGACACTCATTTTTATACACACATTCAAACTTGAACTGCAAAATATATGTACTACAGTATAAATATGAATTTGTGCAAAAAGAAAGAAAAGCCACTTTTCACTGATATTCTGCACTACCTTTTGATCAGCTGGTGACTATGAATTGCTCAAAGTTCTACTCACCAGTTGAAAAAGCCATAACCAATCCCAAGCAAGACACAATTTCTGCTGTCATTCTACAGCATCTGCCAAGCCGTAAAAGGTCTTTCAAGGTGCTCTGATCTTTCTACTGAAACACATACTTCACTTAGCTGTGTGAAAGGCCTGTCTGATGTCAGCAGGACAATGTGGACTCTTAAGCCTTGGTTTTTGCTGATTTGCCACTTGAGTGCTGAGCATCTCAGGTGCTGTCGCAAGAACCAAGCCCATGCTATCCGACAGTCTAGCTCAGAAGTAAAAACTTATTTCATCTTCCCTCCAACGCGCTTTAAAGAATAAGGCCAGGTTCCACTCTCAGTTAAAGCAGAGCGAACCACAGCAAGGTGTATATTTTAAATGTATGCTTATCATGTTCTTCTGGGTATCAGTATAACAACCAGTACAGTGCTTCTTTTGAAGCAGATGACATTTAGAAATGTGACTTTTTCATCCCTTGTATTGTGGAATTTTATTAATAAAATCATATTAAAATATAGAGGCACTGCTTATTATTTCTGATGAACCATTTCTGTGTGAAAGAAATATTCAGGCTTTATCAATGGCCCTATACAATGTAATAACCTTACAGCAAATGGACAAAAATTGTCAGTTCTTTATTGTGGTCTGGGAGACAAATTTATGGGCAAAGAGATAGGTGCTAAGGTCTCTGCCTAGTCCAGTTTCTTTCTGAGTAGCTTATATTTCAGAAATAATTTGATTTTCTCTTACTATAAATAAGAATATTTATAAAGTACATATTCACTCAGGATCTGTGGAGGAAAAAAAAATATGTAGAAGTGGTAATGTGTATTAGTATTACCTTTTCCCTACTTCGCACAGTTGAAACAAGTATTTTGCATCTCAGTTCCAGATGTGTATGTGAATAAGTTTCTGCACTTTTTGTGTTGTGGAGAAGCTCGTCCTCCCATTTCCTGTTGCACAGGCTTGCTGCATTAGAGCTGCAGGGTCAGTAAGTTCTGCCTTATAGCAAATCTAGGACATAAATGAGGAAGGAAGAAGAGAGGAGGGAGAAAAAATGGGGAGAAAAAGGAAATCCAGACTGAGCTCTCAAGCAGCAGTGGTGAAATTGTCTACTTAGAGTTTGGAGGAGGAGACAGTGATCAACACTGAACTAACACACCTGAACTGATTTGAAAGAAGGTCCAGGGATTTTATCCCCTATTACCTTCCCACTGAAGTAGTAATGGCTGTGAAACCCTAATTATTCCAACCTCTTTGCCTCATGAACCAAGGTTTATTTAATTCTTATCAAGGAGAAAATGCATGTTTCTCTTTAGTCATCTCCTGTTCATTTCTTCATTTTATTCGCCTCTGAATAACTTTTGGATTTGTTGACTAATTTCAACCGAGCTTGATAGCTAGGCTGATGCATCAAAGATATAAAGTCCCCATAAATTTTCTGGCTGTTAAGTGAAGGTGAAGGATCTTATTAATGCCCCAAGAGACTATATGGGAAAGAGCCATTAGATAAGATACTTTTCCAGGCTCCTAAAGCTATATCTAATATCTAATTAAAAAGATGAAAGTGTGGATCATAAATATCCTGCTGAATGGATCTCCTTTCACATGCCTGGCAAACCAGGTGGAAAGCTGTAACAAGCACTATGGCCCTATGGCAACATCTGAAAGACCATCTTTCTCCTTACTCCCTTTCCCTGCTGCCCTTCCTCAATCATCTCACGGGTGAGGGGCATGCACTGAGCTCTTGCTTGAGCGCAGAAGAAGATTATCCTTCTGAAAAAGAATCCATTTGGTCTTTGGTCTTCACATTTTTTTTTCCTGAAGCATGAGAGTTGAATTCTACAGAAAAATTGTACAAAGATTTGCTGTACTTTGAACTATGAATATAACTCTTCAGTGATCAGTGGGGATATTTGGAAAACATCTCTTTGTCTTTGGTGAGCAACCACCCATCTGAACTTTGGTCTGGGACCTATCTACAGTCTTTAATGCTCATCTTCTGTCCAGATAGTCAGTATGAACCCTACTAAAGCCTTCCCAATATATTAGTTTGACACTGGGGGTCACCTTTCTGACTCAGCTGTGTAAGTGATTTACTTGGGTACAGCTCAGATGAGAATCTGGTGTGGGAAATCATAATTTTCGGTGTGTTCATTTCATTAATTGGATAGCTCTGCTTTCTGCAAATCGACTGCTACTTCAAGATGCCGTTTTCCAGTTGATTTAAATGTCCTGATTTCTTTCATGCTCTCTAATTCTCTCTTTGTTTTCTTTGGGAGTGGAACATGCCCAGCTTTGTAAATAGGAATTCAGGAAAATGATATTTTGAGTTTTGTTTTCTGACTAAATTACCGGTATTGGATCAAAAGAGTCTTGTGAAATTGCTATCATTTATGTAGAATGCAACTCTGCTCCTTGCTTTCTGAGCCACCCAAATTAAAGCTTGAAATGAAGGGAAAACAATATGAAAGATGGAAGTATCCTGGCATTTAATGATCTATTAATAATGGCTCACAATGACATTCTTTTTCATAAGGGTTTCAGGGGCCAGTGGAGCCAATCTAATTTCACCTTCACAGAGAATACTACATCTCTCCTCTGAAAAAGACATCAACAGAAGTTCTCAGTCTTTTGAAACTGGTTTTTGTGATACCTTAAACCATAGAAACTCTCACCCAAATTAAAAACAAAGATGCAACTTGCATGCAGTTCCATGAACCTGTTCCCTGCTCCAGTAGTGACAACAGATGTATGCATGGGATTTTTAATGGCCCATCTCATATCTCTTTCCTAAAGAAAGATAAAAAAGACACCAGAAATTTCAGCTATTTGAGTGAACCAGCCAGCTGAACTTCCTTGGATGCTTTGTCATGTTTATAATAGGCTTTGAACGTTGTTGCCACCAGCGCCAGTAACCATAATGAACGTGGAGCTCCAAGGGGATAACGAGCACCATATCAAGGACTCCAGTGCTGGAATTCCCATCTTTCTATTACAGCTGAGCTTTGTTAAGGCAAATGTCACCGATAAAACCTCTTGTGTTGCTATCTCTCACTGCTAAGTTCATGCTTCTAACTTTCCTTCAGACCACAGGAAAGCCGGTGTGTATAACCATTTCAGGGAACAAAAGTTTGTCTGGGTCCAGTAGTGTACATTTCACCCCAGACATGATGAGGCAACTGTGCAAACATTAGCTCGATGTAATAGACTGCTCAACACAGCAATGCTCATCAGCATTCAAACTAGATTTGAGCTATGTGTCACAGCTCCTAAACTTCTATCAGTAATGGTTTTTTTTTTAATGTGATCACATAACTGTGCTATAGCTGCTTTTAATGTCCCTATACCTATCATCGATTTTTCCTAAGGTAAAGAAAGTACAGAATGTTATGATTTACAGCTTAATAAGTTGACTTTTAAAACTATTGTGTAAACTAATAAATTAGGCTTTGCAAGAAGCTGAACTTTAGGTTCTTCAAGTCATTTTTTTCTTCCCCTTTCTTTGATCTGCTCTTTCTCTGAGCATCTTGCCTGTGAAATTAATCTGACACAATACTGTAAAGTATGGCAGAGAAGCTACAGCATGATAAGGAAATAAAAATAAAAATTTCAAACATGACTTACTTCTTTTGAAGTATTCCTTTAATAATCCACTATGAAACCTTGGTGATAATAACAGTGAAAAAAAAGGCTTTCTTTGCACATGCTGGTGATATCATTCTTTTCATCTGGTTCATCTTTCTTTTAACTGTGAACTAGATTTTTCACATCAACAGAAAGTAAATAATGATAATAATATATATGATTTTATATATATATGTGTGTGTGTGTGTATAAATATAATGTGTATATATATATCTATATACACAGATATTGAGTGTGCATTATCTGATTTTCCCAGTACATAGATTTATATATGACCAAGAAAAGAAGAACTGGTATTCTTTCTGCCTCTGAAACATCCAAAGAGTTCTCACTTACACTCCTCAAAACCTGATTTCTTCATCTTTGTACAAGTTAACTCCATTCTGGTGGTAGCTACTTGCTTCACTTTTTCTGCTTCTAATGTAATATTTTAAGAAACCCTATCAAGAATTATAAAATGTCTGTTCAAAATCGTCTTCATGTTAACACTTGTACATACGCTGTGAGATACAACAAGGACTGGGACTGTGTCTTGAAAAAGTCACACTACTTGATAGATCAAATTCATAGAGAATCATGACCTCTCATCCAAAGTTCTGCATCAGAAGAAATTAAACAATACAGATGTGCATCCCACTTAGCCTTCTTCTTATGCAGGCTCAGATGGTATGAATGAACAGAAATGAAAATTTTGGTGTCCATATGCTCAGTCAGTTTGTCTTTGAGTAACCTATTTTTAAAAAATTATATTCCAGTCTGTGGTGCTTTGGCCCTAAAAGAACAATGTTTCTTGAAACTCATTTCCAGTCATTCAATTTTTATCCTTTCATCTCTGACAAAATTAAAACTTCCATTCTCCTTCAGACTCACCTTCTAAGAATGTGGGTTTATTTGATCAAAGTAGAGAAAAAACCACCACCTAATAATTTACAAGACCAATCATAATTTACTAAGCAAAAACCAGTTTTGCATATTGACTGCTTAGGGCAAGGTGTCAGACTTCTGTTCTTAGCAGACAGTGGTTGGTGAAACAATGACAGGGATAAAGGACCAAGAAAGAAACAGAAGACAAACAATAAAATATTTTCAGGTCAGTAAATTCAAGACACAGTTAACTGCTTTGAGAATGTCCTATTTACACTAGATATCATACTATTTTTTAAATTTTTATTTAATAATATGAAATAATAACTGAAATTTATGTTTTGATAAAACAAAGCTAGCAACTCCTGCTGCCTGTAGTGCTTATTCTGCCTTTGATTTGAAAAGCTAGTTGGATCTTATCTCCCTGACACTTCTGTACGAGTGTATTTCAGGAGTCTAGAGGTGAGGTGACTATTAAATAGGTCGTAGGACACTTTCTCCATTCTAGAAAGAAAAAAAGGTTAAAGAAATTCATGGCAATTAACCGGGATAAGGAGGTCAGTATAACATGCTACCCAAATAGTGAGCCATCTTTGACAACCGATCTGTGGATTTTTTGTTATTTAAATGAACTGGAAATAGTTACAAAACTCCCATCCTCTACCAGACTTTAACCAGCACTCATGAAAGCGGAGAAATAATTTTGTCTTCTACCTATGTGCCCTGGGAAACATCATGAAGTGATGATTCCATTGTATTTTCTTGATATCATATCCTTTGCTCGTCATGATCACCTCTGGCAGTTCTGTTTTATGTGCCCTGGATGTATGTGCAAGAGCAGATTGTGAATATTCTGTGATTGGAAATAACGAGACACATCCACTGATGCTTGAAAATAAAATGTAGGGGAGATTTAACGGGAGTGTTACTGATAGAGATTGGAACAAAGGAATTCTTTCCAAAGTGTCTGATTTCAATACCTTTAGAGCAGTCTAATTTTTGATCTTTACCTTCCAGAAAAGACTGTCTCAGGAGGCAGAAAAATAGTAAAAGTATTCTTTTCACCCATGTAGTTCTTCTCCCATCACCCAAGGACAACTGATTCCTATTGTAAGATTTTCTAATGCTTAGTCCAGACAATAAATACCATGACGGCCACCTGCATGGAAAGCAAGGTCTGACTAAGAAAAATATCAGTGGTACTCTCTTAGGCCTGGCTACAGTGGTGCATTAAGCAAAGTTGGTTCCTGTGCAAGAGAATTTTTTGCTTAGGAACACAGCAACGTGTCCTTGTGGCCAGCCATAATGTGGAAAAACAACCATTCTTCAGTGAGTGACAATTTAAGTTGCATGTCTTATGGAAGATGTTATGCAGACTCTTTTAAATGAAGTCACAGACATAATTTTGCATACTGTCACCCAGCAGCAGTACCATACTTCAAAGTTTCAATGTTTTGATTGCTATTGCTAATCATGTTTAAGAAACTCCCAGTAGCTGGTTGTGGGTAGATCCCAGAGAAAGTAAATAAATTTCTGGATGAAATAAGACTTTAATGTGTGCGAACAAACTCTTTTTTGCAGTGTTAGTTCTGTTTTCATTTTATAGTACTTGTAACAATGGTTTTCTTCTTGTCAAATCACCCACTGACTATAGCCCACAGCAGTTAATTTCTCCAACTCTCCCTCACGTGGTTTCACTATATTTGTTTAGCTGACAGGATTTTGATGCAAGCTGAACTGTGTCCTCGACAGTGTAACTATTCTTGTCATGTTAGGGAGACTGATGGTTTATACTCCATTTATTAATCTCACCAAAGTTTCTGTGCCTTGGGAAGTGGCCAAATTTGCCTTAAGATGATCAAATGTTTTTATGATGAAAGTTGCTAAACTGAAGCAGAAAAAATTTCTAGGATGATGTAAGAAATGTCTTTCCTCTTCTAGAATATGCTCACAGTGAGCTGCTGATGAGCAAGGATGCCTTGAGAACACCAGGAAAGGAAAACTTGATCAATGTTTTGAATTGGCTGCTGACACAACCCCTTCCATTGCTCCTTAGGCATCTTTGACTCCTCCAGCTGTACTGCATTTGGGGGTGTGATGGTGATTCCCACAAGGCAGAGGGGAAGGCTACAAGGTGAGCTGTGGGGGCAATAAGAGACAAATCCTACAAGGTCAGATGGTGTCTTTTATCATGGTAATTGCCTTCCTCTACACAACTGCTCAGTTGTAACGCTCCCCCTCCCTCCTCCTGGGGAAGGTGTGATGTGTTATAACTGGCTTCACTATGCCGACATGGGAGGCAGCTGTCTTGTCTTAAAAGGGATCGTAAGCCATCGAAGAACCCTAAAGCACCCCACAGACACATTCCTGAGCCCTTCCATCAGAGGACTGCAAGTGATTCAGGTGTTGCAACAGCTCCAGAGTTTTTTGCTAAACACCATAAAACTGCCCCACCTCCCACTCAGGGAAGGTACCTGCGCATTCCCAGCCAGACTGAACATCTGTTAATCCTTTGACCTCTATGTTTCATGGGACTCCTACCACTGAGAAGACCAGAAGAAGAGGATATTTTGTAGTTAAGCTCTGCAGGAGATTCAGTGCAGAGTAGCACCTATAAGTCCAGGGACTGTATGCCTCAAACATTTGAGGCTGGATGTAAAACTCTCTGCCTGCCACTGTGACTATTTCTGCTTCTCTCTCAGCATGGATGGGAAGGATGCCAGTAAAATCAGCTGCCAATGATTTTAACCCCGCAGCACTGACATCCATTCAGAATAAAATTAAATGCCAGCAGACTGAGGCAACTGATTCCTTTCTTCTGCCGTCTTAAAGTCTGTACTTACTAAACAAGAATGACAGAATCTATCCTAAAACATCAAGAAAGAAGTTGGTTGAAATGTGTCTTAGGAAGATTAATTTCCACTATGAATTAGTACCCTTTCATATCCTGAATAATTAGAAATAAAAGCAGAAGGTTTTAAAACCTAAGTTTCTTCTCCTTTCACAAGATAAATCCTACTATAAATACAGAGCAATATTAATAGTGTACCCTAACCTGAGCTGTAACATAATCCCATCTATGAGAAAGAGCAACTCAATTTTCTTGATGTCATAATAGCAAAAAAAATTTACATTTTTCTTGTCGTATGAAGCCTGATTTTCACTTCTATATGGTACTTATCAGAAGGTGATGGTATGTCACCCTAACATAGCTCCAGGAGCTGTGGTGACATACTCCTTAACACAAAAATAATTCCTTCTTCTTTTTAGCTTTGTGAAGAAAATGTTTCCTGGTTAGTTTAATTTTGGTTAGTTTACTGCAGCAACTAGCTGTAACTTTTCTATGGTATCTAAAGCAGATAGTGTGGAAGGGTAAAGCAAGGTCCTGGTCTTCTCCTCTTTGTCTATACCTACGGGAAAGGTTTGTGTCCTCTCATCACTGCTCCTGACCATGGTTTTTGAAAGCCCACCCAGCATCCCTTGAGGTATTCTGCATGGTTTCCTGACTGTGACCCTTAACTCCTCATGGCATTTCAATCCTTAGGGAATTACAGTATTTTGCACGTCCTCAGTGCTCAGTTGAAACGCTACCTGCTGCATACAGGAAAATTCGGATACGTGCACTTCACATATGTGGATCTGCTTTGTGGTGCATGTGCAGAGTCCAGCCCTTCCTAGCATGTCAAATCTTTAAAGGACTGGCACACAATCTGTCTGAGACTTGCTGGATGCACTGGAAGGATGCATGCCAGTGCTGTAGATCTTGTGGTATACATGTAGTTCTCCTCAGAAGCATTAACCCATATGATGTATGCTTTCAACTATGCAAACATTCTTTTGTTGTTTTTGTTTTTGTTTTTGTTTGTTTGTTTGGTTTTTTTTTATTTTTTGCTTTTGTTTCTGTTTTTTGTTTCTGTTTTTTGTATTGGTATTGGTATTTTGTGTGTATGTGTGGGGTTTGGTCTGGATTCTTCTTTTAAGCAAAAGAAATATCTTTTTCTCAGGGCTATTCCTATCCTAGAGCTATAATTCAAGACACCCAATAATATTAGTTTCTAGTGCCAGCTACCTCACACTGTTAGCTAATTCCCATACAGCAGTAGAAGTGCCATGCATTAACAGAAAGAATTCGTTATTCCAGTGCCTCTGCCTTCTATCACAAGGGAGAAAACTTATATAAAGCAAAATCTCAATTTCTGCGCTCACTGAAGTAATCTGCCAGCAGTTAATTTGTGCTTCCTCCATGACTTTACACCCAGGGCTCTTGTTTTTTTTTTCCAGATGAACAGTTAGACTGTCCCTGGACAAAGATAATAACCTTAAATAACTAATTTTCTATGCATAAATCTACAGTAGAAGTGCAGGGACTACTTAATCTTCAGTATAGTGACTGCCAGTGTCAGACTTAAAATTAGTTTAAGGAAAACAGTGTAAAGAAATTCTGAAAGAAGTAGGAAAGCAACGTTTTTGGAAGTACCAGTCTGGGAGGAAGTTTGCCAGCCTTGATTTGAAGCTGGAGTTATTTAAAATTCCCATTAAGGGCCTTTTTCAAAAGGAATGTGAATGTGAAGATCAGATCACGCAGGAGAACTACTGAGCCTTGAGATGAAATGGGAAGAATTTTAAAAACTAGACATAAAAAGTGTCTTGATTAGGAATAACGAAAAGAATTTCTGCTATCAGCTATGGGGGGAATCAGCTGAAAACAAGAGATAAAAACATATCTGCCGCATCTGGTAAGGCTGGGCTCTGCCAGTCTGATGCAAAGACAAAGGTGCCAGACGTGACTCTAAGATCCACGAAGGAAAGTGTTACCAGAGGGGAGTGTAAGTGCGACAATAAAAGACAATACTATGACCTCATCTAGAGTCAGCACAATCATCAAAATCCATGAAATATGTATTGAAATTATGCAAGCATGGAGAAGCTCTAGTAGAGTATGATAGACTTCGGCGTTCAAGCATGCTGGCAGGGACATCATGGAACCGTAGAATGTTAAGGGGTTGGAATTGACCTTAAGGATCATCTAGTCCCCAGCCACTCTGCTGTATGCAAAGACACCTCTCACATCATTCAGGCCAGAAGGATGGCCACGGGCCAGCTTGGGCTATGGGGGGAAGAGCCCAAGCTCCTTGAGATCACCTGTACCCACCTCTTGGATAATTTCTAAAAGAAATTTGGTGTGGTTTTAGAAGAAGGTTGTACATTAATTTGTTTTATTTTATGAATATACAAATAAACTATTTATTGATGACCAAATAAGAGGTACTGAAGCTAAAGTACGAATCAAGGAAAACAAATAGGTATATACTGGAATTAACAGCTATGAGAATCAAGACTACCTAACGGTGTTGTAACAGTATATGGGCAGAACATGTTAATACAGACCCGTCTGTTGCCAAAAGAAGTGAGTTCCCTTTATTCTGTTGGAGACACTTTTTGATATACATTCCTTAGACAGCTGCAGAAAATAAGACGAATATGCCCACGGTGAAGGCTTCTTGTCTTCTCTGTGATTTGAGGAAGAGTGGTACAGCTAGTACAAGAAATATATTGATATGAAGAGAAGATGGAAAGGCATATCCGTCTTGTTTTTATTTGTGGCTGAAACCTTACTTCTTTTCTTTTTGCTTTTTTCTGGAGAAAGTAATCTGGACTCTAAGCAAACACAGGGGAAAAGAAAGTAATTGGCATAATTATTGGTAAGAAGCTATGGGAGGATGGTAGAGAAATTAGGTCAGTCGGGAAAGGACAGTTAAAAATAGCTGTGGAGTCAGGAAGGAAAGGGCGGGTTCACAGCATACCAGTACTGAGTACTGGGGTGATCCTTTTCCCAGAGCTGTAGGCAAGGCTGGTGGACAAGAAACCTGTGAAACTTTCCACTTACTTGATTTTTGCTGTGGATGGGTTTGTAGGAAATGCGTATGGTCTGAAGCTTTCCTTTAGAAAGTAGATTCAAAAGTTTTTGTCACACCTCTCAAAGAGCAGTGTCTGAGTAAATGTGATGCACTGCCTAAGGTCAGTTGCTGCTAGCTATGCAAATTCATTTATAGGGCTACAAAGTGTAATATCAAGAACTAAGAGTTTTAACTAAGTATCCAAGTCACCACAAGATGAAATTTGTCGTGTCCATTTGCAGGTTGTTTAAATTTTTTTTATAACCCTAACATGAGGACAGCTGCGTTGCCAGGCACTGTTGCCAGACAGAATTCACATCTTCCCTGTGACCATCTCATCTTTGGCCTCCTGTCTTTTGTTCATCTACATCCCCATCTCCAAGGTTTCTCGTTTTACTTGCATCTTTGCCTTCAGGTAGATGTTTTGTGGTTGAAGCTGAGGTAAATCTGGCTTGTGGAGCAAAGCCTATGGATGAAGTGGTGAATATGGTTTCGTCAAGTACATGGTAAGTGAAAAATCAGTCATTCTCACCCTGATTTCTGTTTGGTTTTCATCTTGCAATGCATTTTGCACTTTCTTTCTGGCTCTTGCACTGCCAAAAAAATAGCTGCCTGTGTGGAGCAGATAATGTGAAATTTTGCCATGTCAACCCAAGAAGGAATAACTTTCATTGCAGAAAAGCACTGAATTTAGTTTCATTTTGAGAGCAGTATGAAATCATGAGAATTATGAGAGTGTAATTTTTATAAAAATACCAATCTTGACATTCCAATCATTAGCACAAAAATTATCAAAATGGCTGTTAATAATAGGTCAATACAACTCAAAAGAAACAAAGTATTGGGGACTGATAGAACATAAAAGCATGAACAGAGCTTTTACAAAGATGTTTTAAAAATAAATGACACAGATAATGTTTAGATCACATGGCAAATAAACAGACACTTTGAAATGTACAGCATACACTAATACTACTTTTAGCCAAAATGACTCTCTCATATATTGTAAGGAACATAAGGAACATAAAATAACATCTGGTCAACAAAATTAACAAATTGTTAACAAAATTCAAGTCAACATAGTTATCAAACTTGCAGTGAATCACCAGTAATTTGTAGGGATAAAAATTCATGACTTTGATGTATCTCGGCAATTGTTTGATGAAAGATGGTTTGGATTTTAAAGTTAGGCTCACAAAATCTTAAATATTTGAAAAATGTTGTATGAACTCCCTTCATCTCCTAATTGTCTGTAAACAAGTGGCCTGTTTACACCTTCCTGCCACTCAGGATTAGCCTTTCACTCTAGTGTGCAGAGATGTAGAAGCTGGGTATATGGAGGAGCTGTCCTTTGCAAATAATTTTAAAAAAACAACCGAAAACTGTTTGCTTAGTCCTTACAGTTATGCAAGTCATGCTGTTCCAATTTCATGGATGGAAAAGGAGAAACAAACATGCTAAGCAAATAACTCACAGTTAAATGAATCAATGAGAAGTGTCTTATGTAAACAACCAATTTACCGGCAGTCAGAGGGGGAGGAAAAATCTGTTCTATAATCAAGTGACATCCAGAATAGCGATGGAAAAAGAGCTAACATGCAGGAGAAGAAATTACGCAAGAAACAACTCAAAACATGTCCATTAGTAACCAACACTGTAAATTACTCTTTATAGATAGTCAGCTGCTGGTTGTAAAAAATAACTTTTCTCACATTCTGAGAAGGAAGTAAGCAGAAACCATTGTGAAGTGAGATTTTTAGTGTTCTTTTAGATGTCTGTGAGGCCCAAAAAAAATTGCTCGATGAGGCTTTTAAAAGGGCTTACTGTTGTTCACATACTCTGAGTTAGATGCATGGGAGAAATACCAACAAGTTATGCTCAAGAGGTCAAAACAACAAAAAATACTTCATTGGCATATTTAGAAAATCAGAGAATTTTGGCAAAAGGTTTAGAGCAACATTCAATCAACATAGAGCACTTCTCAAAGCATTAACTTATCCCATTCAACTTATCAAACTCTAAACCTGTTTCAATTTTAAGATACTCAGCAATTCTGAGAAGAGATAATTGAAAGAAGAATAAAGAGAAAGACAGAAAGACAGAAAAGTCATAGAAAAGCACACATATGGCTGCCAACTCCTGGCTTCCAGCAGTGTTTAGCTGATAAAAATTCCAAGAGGAGGTAGGGTAAAGACATGTGCTTGCCTTGTGTTCAGCCTTAAATACTTGGCTTTCCTGGGCCCTTTCTGAAGAGAGACTTCCGACTGCCTGGCCACTCTGGGGCTGGACGGGGGCTCCAGGGGCAGGTGTGGAGCATTGCTTCTGGTGTGGCAGGAACTGGCAGGCGCTGGGCTGGGACACAGCCCTGGGGCAGGGCAGGGCGTTGCCTCACCTGGGCAAGGACCGATCTCCACACATCCAAAATGTTTCGAGCCAGCAATCCTTTGAGGAATGTCCACATCCTTTGAATTGCAGTTTATAAAAATGAAAGCTATTGGACATGGATGTTCTTGTCTCGTCTGTAAGTAGGAGGGGTTCCTCCACTGAAATTTCGGGCTTGACTTTTTCTGCTGACATAAATGATGACAGGATATGACTCATCCCTTTCTCGCTAGGGACTAGTACCATCTTCTAAATTTGGTTTCAGAAAGATTTTGTGGCATTTTTTTCTTTCTGTAAGTCTTGTCTAAAAGCATGGATTTTTCTTTCATAGAGGAAATCATGCAACGCCAAGAGTTTACTCGCTTATCTAAAAATATTGCCAATTTCGTAAAGCCTATGAAGTTAGCTTTGACATAAAGCATTAGTAGGTTCCACAAATTAATCTTAAGGTTCACTTTATTTACCAGGCATTCTAACCTGGATGAGGAAAGTTTCTCAAAGACTGTCAAAGGAAAGAGGGAAACAGCTTTGCCAAGAGCCAAGTTACTAGATTTTGGAACACCACAACTGTTGCCTGGCTGCCTAAGCACCTCTTCACTACTTCTGATTGACATCCTCCAGGTGAGGGGGGCTGCAGACTGGTCTCATGCCCAGAGTAAGGGATGTAGCCTAGGGGTGGGCCTGGCTCCATCCTTGGTGACTACATGTGCAGGGATATAAAGTTAGTCTAGCAAAAAAACTCATGCAATAATTAACTTTTCTTTTTTTAACCCTAGAAAAGACAAGCAGAGAAAAAATTCTGGCACCTGGACATCGCCAACTACCCAAACAATTTAGATTACTCAGTTCCTGGGTGTCGTGGCCACATGCACCCACTTCAAAAAAAACTACAAAATTGTAATTATTACATGATTATTGTGATAACCGCACATTTCTTATTCCGCTCACAATTGTTTTTACAACACACAGTACTGTGATGTTGGCAGTGTTTAACTGTTTTTATAGATATCATATTAGCAGAGTGGATGAATAAGTAGTTTGTAATACATACATTTTTCATACATTTTTTCATATTCTCTACTGAGTTTTTTCTTCTTTCAAGCTGTCAAAAACTGGATCATAATTTTCACAGATATATTTGCTATTTGAAAGTACTCAACTAATAATTTCTGTGAGTTATCCCTAATTTTCAAGCTGTTTGTTTTGCCATTTTGCTATTGAGAAGTTGTGCTGTTTCACATGAACATCAGCCCTTTCTGTTAGACTGAATGAACATCTCACTGTGAATTGGTTTCTTCTTGTAAATTTAGTTCTACTTGATTATCAGGGGAAAAAAAAGTAGGTTATGTTTTTGGTCAATATTCCTTCCAAAAAACCCTACTTTCTGGGTGTTTCTGAGACTAGCTAGAAATTTCCTTAAAGGATGTTCAAGGAATAGAACAAAAATAGAGTCAAATGCATTTATTTTAAAATGTGATCATAAAATACTGATAATTTTAAAGAAATTTTTTTACTCTGATGGTGATTATCGTTCCCTTTCCCTGAGTTTTGAATCTGAGGAGAATTACTGAATTATTTTAATATTCTTTTTGACCAACTGGCATTTTAATTCTAGAAATGTTTTTCACTCATTCTATAGGGTTTAAGGTTTTAGCATAATAATGATAAAATATTTTGATAGATGGCAATTCATCTTGGGTAATTGCACTAACACCAAAAGGCGGCTTCTCAACGAATATTCACAGCTTGTATAAATACAAGAATTTTCCATTTCAGTATATGTTGTAAGTCACTTTTAGTCCAAAGAATCGCTGTCTTCAGTCTCAGTCCTTGGTAAGCTGCCAAACACAATGGGACATTAATTAAAATTAATGGCATTCACAAACATGCATGGTAGTAGAGAACAATTGCAGGGTTTTTCTTTTTTTTCCTTTCTCTTTTGCATTTCTATGTAATTCCTGAAAGATCTACTCTAGTATGTAAATTAGCTCTTGCTAAACATCCAGCAATACAGTTCCCTTTATTTTCCAGAGCTCTTGACAAAATTTTCCATTCAAACGTCCAAAACATTTACTCTGTCTCTTTTTCGTGTTCAGAATCCATTAGCTGGCTGCAGATGGTAAAAATAACATATTTGTTTACTTGTCATACAGTCTGCTCTGTAAATAAATAATCTGATAATCTAGAGGGAAAAAAGGAACAGAAGATTAATTTCCTTAATGTTATACCAGTGGGAATAGTGGAATTACTCCCCCTGTTAGCCCAGGGTGACAGTAAGCTGGTCTGCTAACTTAAATATTTGAGTGTATGGAGAAATACTCAGTGTCATTCACTTTTTAGCTTTTACCACCCAGCAGTGAGCAGTTAGATAAATCAGAGTTGTAAATTAATTATCAATTGGCTTTCAGGTAGATCTCATTCCCTTTGTCTCCAAGGAAGCCTTACATTTCCTTGTGTGTTGTTGCTACTGTTTCTACTCCTGCTGCTGCTCGTGCTGCTGTTACTACTGCTACTATTACTGCTGCCACTACTAATAATAATAATAGCAATTTTTAAAAGCACTTATTCTACTCCTAAACATTTCCTTTTATTATTCACTTATGGTCCCAACACCAAGAGAGTGTAGAGATCTCCAGTTGGGTTGCTGGTATCTTTTTGCTGCTGTAATTCATAGCACAGAACTAAAGGAGATAAGAAAAGGGACTTTTGCTATGCATTTATAACATAAATATCTGATAAATAAGATAATACAATCAGCAGCCTGAGTGTTGGGAGAACTTACTTTTTTTTCTTCTTCTTCTTCTTCTCAAACACTTATCTCTTTTACTTAGATCCTTCTCAACTCGTTTCAAACAAACCTTTCTCCTGTTCAATTCCGCTGCCTTTGAAAATATTCTGGGGGAAATCGCAGGCATTACTTCTGCTTCTTGCTATTTATAACTTCAAATCACATTATTTCTTGGGATTCTCCATTAAAAATGTTTCACAAATTAGTCCATTTTACTGTAGAATGGGTAAGGCTCAAGACCTGAGCATCCCAATCTCCATAGTAAGAAATGAATTTGCATCATAAGGAAGAGAGGTGGATTTTGGCAGGGCTGAACTCACTAAAGTTTAAGAAAAGTAAAGAGCCCACTGGAACCTCAAAAGAACCTTTTTTCTCCCTTTTTATGATAGTGAAAATGTTTGTGTTACGAAGAACACAAATATGATGTTTGTGTTAGATGTAATGTCAACCTGCATATCTTCAGTCATTTCAGCCTCACTCTCATGTATGCCAACATAAGTTTGAAACCTGAGTAAGTTTCAAATCAAGTTTTTTTTTCATATGTCCTGTCATGAGAATCTTGAATACAGTATTTTCCCACTGAAAATAGTGTCTCTTCTGCAAACATTAGGACGGTCAACAACCTGTTTTTCTACAGCACTTCTCCAAGGAACAAGTGAAAACATCCATAGCACCCTGAAAAACTAAACTTGTGCATTTAGAATTCCACCTCGATCAATAATTTTCCAGATGTATAATTATAAAGATCTGAGTTGCTAAGTCTAAGTATCAAAAACTATCACACAAATTGTGTCGCCCTATAATGTCCATAACTTTAACACAGCAAGTGCTTAATGGAACTACTGTCTTCATGTCCACATCTAACATCACTTGCTCAAATCAATCTGTGTCCATTTTCCTCTGATCCTCATGTGGACTGTCTAAGAGAAGTAATTATTATGGAGGATTGCAGTACTTCTTAGGGTAAAAATGATTTCTGTGCTACACAGAAGGGTGGCATCCACTCAGAAGAGAACAAATTCCACTGGGCTTTAAGCATAATGAAGACCTGAGTTTCTAAACTTTTTGGCAGTTTTATGCCTGTTCAGTGTAGCTGGCTTCAAAATGGTTATTCTTGACAAGAAGTAGTGCAACCAAGATCAGACTAAGCGTCTTAGAATGCTTCTAAGTTACTACTGAGCATTCAGAGGAAATTTATCATCTCCATATTATGCCCGTGATATAGCTTGAAACAATTTGGGTGAGTTTGGGTGTAAAGTTAGTATATTTTATCTTTGGGTGATATTGTACAGAATTTAGTCCTTCTGTTAAATCCACATGATTCTGTCTGTCAGGCACAAAAATGAGTTGTAAATGCTGAGCTAGATAAAAATCCTATCAAGTCTAGCAAAGATTAAACTCTACCACATACTAGGTTTGAGCTCTGAGTTTTGCCTGACTCCCGGTATTTGTGTACTTCAACTTCTCCCCACTTCATGGACAAATAAGGGCTGTATATAGGAATATGACCTGAGACAGTGGGCAGTATTTCACCAGGAAAGCCTGGAGGATTTGAGGAATGTTTCATAAAAACTAGGCCAGAGGCACATTTAAATCATCTTGTGCATCACTGGGAGGATGCAGCCTGACATTTTCCTCTCTGTGGTTCCTACTGCATGTTTAATCACCAGGTAACAATAGTGCATCCATCCTGGCATTTTACACAATGAGATGCTGCTGTGATACTCTAAAACACTGAGTTCTATTGCCACAAAGCAACCTAACTCTCAGGCCTTGATTCTCAGAAGCAACAATTCAAGAATGCTGAAAAAAATCTTTTCAGCTGTGTGGTATGATAGACAATTTAGTAGTGATAATTATTATGGTTATAGATACAGTTGTGTAGATATATTTGCTATAACAAGCCTAAAACAGGCTTGTCACAGAAGTAAGGTGCCTTTGTCATGAGTTAAAACATAGAATCAATATAGAACATTAAAATTGTGGGGACTATGTAACATTTTGAAAAGAAGTTAGGAGACTACTAGCCCTAAGAGATAAAAGCTTGAGTGGAATACGTAGGCCTTTATAAAATACCTTTATTTGTGTGTAGAGATGAAAATTTAAAAAAATAAAATTGAAAGGATACAGTCAAAGTATCAGTACAATTGCCTGATTTCTTCCACTTCTTTCCATTCAACTCTTTTTTTTCCTGACCTTTAATTTTTGTCAGTAGAATTAGTGTTGCTAAAAGGCACAAAACCTGAAATCTAAGCAAGCCACAGACAGTCCTATTTTTTTCCTAATAGTTTAAACATGATTCTTCAATTTACTAATGGCAAAATTTTCTCTTTCATTAACCTCACAAAATTTTTCTTCCTAAAGAAGACAAAGATCCATTTTGTGTACATTTGTACATTTTTTTCTGTCTGGATACTTATGTCCTGGATAAGCATTTTGTTGTAAGTTCTTAGAGATACGGCAAGACCTTACATTCTTGCTAGTTTTAAACTAATACAAGCTTCCTTGGTCAGTTTTACTTTTGTGATAGATTTGCTTTTCTTTTCACCGGTCTTTTGAGAGTCACAGTGATAAGTGCATAGAAATTCTGTTTTGTGAAGACTTTAAATTCAATTATGTTAGCACAAGAAATGTAAGTCTGTGATGAAAACTAAGTATGTACATCTTGTCAGCAGAATCCTTTGAAACATGGAATTTGGTATAGCTGTCACTTTTGTCTAGGAAGCCCTGCTATTTTTCACATGGAGCATTTCTGTTTTATTTTTGTCGTCATCTTTTTTTTTCAGATTGTTGTGGGGCTTTTCAGGAAACACATGAACAGTAGGAGTTACTAATCCTGCTAGATAACTGATTTGGTTATTTCTGCCCCTGAGTCTTGAAACTAGTTCAGTTCTGGATTGGTGGTAGCTCTGTCCAAAAACAGCTTCACTGGGAGCAGGGAACCAATATGGTTTCATTGAAATTCTGCTGCTAAGTCAGTTGGGAAATAAAAAGTCATGGTAATAACAGAAAAGGCAGGCAAAATCCACTTTCAAAGTAGTGTTTCTAGTCTGAAACACGTACACTGGGAGAACTACCAAAAAATCAAACAGAAGTCATAAATGGTACACAGACAGGTTTTTCTATGTCTGATTCTTTACCCTGCCCAAAATTACCTTAAAGGTGAGACACAGCACAGAGCTCAACTTAGGAAACATGCTGGGCTAATTGACTTGTTTGTGCCTCAGACTAGCACTGATTCAAGGGAGCAGAGGTAGAACACGTACAGAGAGGAAGGAAAGAGAAGAACGGCAGGAAAGAAACACCCTGTGGATACACAGAATATAAGACAGAATGGCATGACATAGAAGACTGGATAGTTGTATTGTGGTTGCATGGAGAAAGCACAAGCCAGCACACATCAAACTCATTGTGAAGATTAATCACACAAATAATGACATGTACTACCAGCAATTCTAAAGTTACTCTTATAAACATGAGAGACAGGGTCATGTGTGTGTGCATAAACTTCTCACTTATCTTGTCCCCACAAACAGCAATATAGGAATATTCTGATTTAGAGGTTGTATCTAGGCTATTATCTTTCATAGCCATCAGTGAACTTCCCCTCCATGATATTTTTTCAATCTGTTCTTCATTTTGATCCTTTTCAACAATCAGTTCCTAGAACACTGGCTGCACTTCACCTCTGTGGAAGTAAATTTCACAGTTCAATTATCTTGATCTATTTTTTATGTTGCAAGTAATCACAGTTTGCAGCCTCATGTTCATTCTTTCTTCCCTTTCATACTTGTACAAGCTTCTTGCCCAAGCCAAGAAGCCTAGCCTGTTTAATCTCTTTTCATACAGATTCTTTTTCCTATGTGATCATACTTATTGCCCTTTTCCTATATCTTTGTTAGTTTCTATTGCATCTTTTTTTTTTT
>VZTF01002323.1:0-66264 GCA_013397755.1 Cnemophilus loriae | reverse complement strand
TTTTTTTTTTTTTTCCTACTGACCAGGAAGACTCCTGAATTTTCAAGCCTCAGGATCAGACCTTGTGATAAAAAGATCCAGTAAAGTCTCTTTTTAAACTTGTGATGGATCAACAGTGTGCATCTAAGCTTACAACATCAGGTATTTTGCTGCTTAGCTGTACTACATCCTGTAGACATTTTTAAGGGATTATGTTTATGTAATTTTATTTAAAATTTACTTTTTCCTCACAGGGAGAAAAAGCATATATTAGACTGGAAGATAGTTACAAGTTACTTCTCATTTATGGCATCCTTTTGCAGTTGTTCTAAAACTTACCATAAAGCAAACAGAAGCATCTTAGAAAGAATTTCTTTTAGAGAAAGGTTGTTAGAAGAAAAAAGTATAAGGATACCTGAGCAAATAAAAGAAAAAGTAATAACTCATCTACCCATTCATATCTTAGAAACGCAGTGGTGTAATAATTTCCCTTTTTGCCAGAACTACAGTGACTGTACTACAATATTTTGTTGTCTATTAGGAACTACTTCTCTTCTTGACCCTGCTTGTCACCTTCTTTACATTTCTATGTTTTGAAATAGAGTATGAAAAAAATAGGCCTAAGAGATCAGTGGAAGAAATTTCTTTGACTGGGAACCAAACTCTCGAGCCATTACAGATGACTGGGTAAATCTTTGTTCTGTTTCACTGTGCACAACCTACTTCAGTGTTTCAGTAGGTAACTAGCAAAAATTGAACAACTCACTGTAAAAACACAAACAGTTTAACCAGTTATGCTGACCATGTCCATGTCAAGCCAGAACAGTTCCTTCTCTTTGGGTGAAACTCAGCTCACTTTTGTAAATGTCACCAAAACTTACAGTGCTTTGGAGGAGTTGCCACATCTGAAAAAAGCCCCCAGGTTTTCCTACAATTCTCCCTCTGCCTTTTTTGAAATGCCTATTGTGTCTGTTCAGCATCCTGCACGTTCAGAGATCAAGCAGTTATTCCAGTAGGACTGTGGAGTGACTTCACCTGACCGTGCTGCTAAGTGTGCGCAAATGCAAGACCACAATTATTCCTGTAATCTGCATGCAGATATATTTTAATTATTGCCCTTTAACACTTAAATGTGCTGAGAAAAGGGAAAAAACAGATGAGAATCAGCATTCTGCCAGTGAATGGAAGATGTACAGGTTACTAAAGCCAGCCCTGCAAATATGTCTGGGAACTAATGATTTGAGAAATTGGCTTAATTTGGTCATTCTATACCATTCCCATCTGTGCAGAGATGGAGGAGGTTGCTGGACAGGGCTGGTTGTGCAACCACAATCACCACAGCGATGTACCTCTGAGTTAGCTGTGGTCCTCCCATGGGGCAAATGTGCTCTAGTATTTTATAGATTCCTGGTCAGCAACACAAGGAAACCCTAAATTGCAGCCTGCCACTGAAAGGGGGAATATTTCCGTAAAGAAAAAGATGTGAAAATGTAAGCATTCAAGTGAAAATTCAATCCTTCACAGTACAGAGCTTCTGCGAAGTCTCTTAAATGACCCTTTTTATCATGGTGCCCTGCCTACCTTTCTGAACAGTGAGGCCTGGTAAGAAAAACAGGTGTGTGTATGCAAGTAGTTGAGTAATTTATTAGTCATGTACACACTGTTCTTTTTGGCAAATCAACCTTATCCAGGGAAGAAAATACACACTGTGGTAAGATGAGTTCTGCTGGAAAGTGTGAATTAGCAGTGTGTAAGGTTTCTCTGTTGTCTTATTTTAAATGATGGTCAATCAGAATCCTCTTTTTCCTTTTTCTGTGTTGATGATACTAAAGCAATTTGATTTGCTTGCTTTTTTTGTTACTCTTGTAATTTTCTGATCAGACACTCTGTGTTGCATGCTTTAAGGAATAAGCCCAGTTTACAGTAGTGGCAGTAATTGTCCAGTAGAAATGTGATTACTTTATTACTTTTCTGCGAAAACAATATTGCTTAGATTACAGAGTGGGATCCAGTTTTTAAAGATGGTGCTCATCATGGTGTAAGTCAAGAAACTCCAAAGACAGTTTTATTGCTGCACTAGAGTGAAAGCCCATGATGGCCATCAGTGGAAGGGTGACAGGGCTCAAGTGACTGGCACTGGGAGAAGATTTGGTCTGGTTTTGAGCAGACAAGTGGAAGACAGTTGTCTGACCACCTCGCATTGACAGCTTCACTGCTGTATGGTTGGATCTTTTTATTTATCAGCTGCTGCTCTGCCATTTGCTTCAAGAAGATTCCTGCAGGCATATGAGACCGACGGAGAATCAAGAGCCTGAACACACCAGAGGAGATACACGTGACATTTCTTGAGCTCCTCTGAGCGAACTCCTTTCTTCCCCTCAAACTGGAAAAGAAGTGCCCTGGGGAAATTCCCAGGAGTAGATGACCCCAGATTGCTGGCTTATAGACGTGTTTTGAAAGTACAGATAAAGACTTTAATTTTACCTTAAATATATAGACTTATCAAAAAAAAGTGTGCTCCTGGCCATCTCAACAGAAATATTGGCAGAAGCTAGGATTAGCCCACTTTTGTTAAAATATAAAGCCATGACATTGACTTGCAGCAGGGATTTTGATGTATGCAACACAAAAACCTTTTTCTGTTGCTTTTTTGCAATTACCCTATTCAGAATACTCTTTCCTATTCTTTTTTCTTTAAACTGTGGCTGAATGAAAAACAATTTCTAGTCAATATTTATTGTATCCTCCATGTCAAAAAACTCCTCCTCTTAATCACCTCTGATTGTTCCCTTTGTAGTGTTGTTCATCACTGTTTTGCTTCCCAGCACTAGGATGTACCATAAATAGAGAAGTTCTGCCGATTGTTTAGTTACTTTTATTTGACTTTCCTAAAGCCTTGCAACTTGGGCATTGCTTTTAAGGTTTTATTTGAATACTAACAATGTTCCCCAATCAGCAGTAATCTGGGATGAACTGCTGGAAAATTACTGTCCCACAGATGTCTTCTTCTGGGAGGGCTCTTCTGTTGTGGAAGTTGCTGCTACCACTGGGTTCAGTGGCCTGATAGAGCATCAGACTATGGTCTGGTGTTCTCAGCTCCCGCCAGTCCCATGGCAAGAGAACTGACAATGTTTAGCTCTCTTAGCTCATATGTCTCCTTAGCTGCTTAGCCTCTCTCTGCTCACAGTGGTGGTGAAGCAAATTGACCAATATACTTTTAGGAATAAGACTAGCAAGTGTAAAGAAGCACTAGGCTGTGTAACATATTCGAAGGCAAAGTTTTGTTCATCCCACCTGAATTTCTGCCAGCATTTTGAAACAGAAGAGCATGGAGAATAAATATTTTGGAACATCCACATGAAGCTCACCTAAGACTACTATAACAAGTGAGAGGGTTGTGTAATTAATTGCTACACAACACCATGGCTGAAACAATGTTCCTCTAAAAAAAAAAAAAGAAAAAAGAAAAAAAAGAAAAAAAAAGGGGGAACCGCAAGATAAAATTCTTCTGGACTTCTCTTTTGGGACTCATTTCCCCAGGTGTCCAGAGATAGTTCCATGCATACAACAGTAGTCATATTTGTTGATCTCTGACTTTTGTAAAACATGCCTCCACACAGTGAAGTAAGAATCACTAAAATGTCATCCTGTATGAGCATCCAGTGTGCCATGATAGCAGGGAGGTTGTTTTCTGGGGAGGAGAAGTACTGAAGTACCCCACTGTTTAACGGGTGGAGAAATACTGGTGTTGGAATTTGATTGCTTGCCAAAGGAACTGAATACAAAGGTACAAATTTATCTAAAAAGGTGATAATTGTTTAATGGGATGAATACTTTTTCTGTCTTGTTTCCCATCACTTTTGGAAGTTTATGGGCCAGCTCTGTTGAGTGATATACGTAACATTCTGGAAGGGATGTGTGCACTGACAGAGTAGATGCAACAGACTACTGCAGTGGGAAAAAAACTGCGGACATGGTTTTCCCTGCATCTGTCAAATCAGTTTTGCTGCTGATAATGAGAGCAAGAAAGCATCGATGCTTGGGTTAAATGCTTTGGGCACTGTAGTGGGCACTCGAGTGACAACACTAGGAGCACTCTGAAACTCCTCCTGTCCTCCTTCTCCCAAATTCCTCATCTCCAGTGTCTGTCCCAAGAGTGACTTCCCAAGCTCCACAAGCCTTCACTGGCTAAGCACGGTGCCTTGTGCCTGGAGTTAGGGCCACAGATATTTGATCCCTAACTAAGATACTCTGAAAAAAATGCTGCAGTCATAAAAGGGCTGAACAATAATTTAAAAGAAATAATTGTCAGGGAGACTTGACCAACACCATCATGAGCTCTTCATGCTGCACATTGTCCTGGCAAGCGGGAAGACACCAACATATATAACCACACGAAAGGTACAGACTAATCTGTACGCTAATTTGAAAAGTATAATCTTAAAATAATTTATGAACTGAATAACTTTAGACAGATATCCCTGAATTTATCTGATTTCCATCCTCTTTGTGTGCTTCTAAATCCTGTTTTGATGTTAAATCCTTTTCTCTAAGCTTGTTTAAATTAAGTAAATAATCAATTTGTAAAATTACATTTCCTTTATTTTTTTTTCTTTGCACCATTTTTCTCGTAGACAACTTACATGGATATGAAGGAAGGCTTTTCGGAAAAATAGGTCAAAACATTGAAAATGTAGCATTTTCTGCTCCCATTGAATTCAATTGCAAAATTCCTACTAGCATTAATGAATCAAGAACTGGTGTCTTAGTATAACACTATTTGACTGGAATGCAGTAAAACATGCTAGTTCCTTTAGAAACCAAACATAATCAGCTTGTGCACACAAAACCATACTCACATAGAATTCTTATAAAAACTGTTTTTATTTCTCAGCACTGTGGACTGACCAGGGCCAGCATTCAGTTTCAACTCGGGCAAATAAAAAATGAAACCCCGTACTTTAATAGACTAATTTACCTCTGAGTTTCTAAGATGCTTCAGAAGGCACTCAGCTTTGCTGTTTTTTAAAATTTTTTAAAAATTTTCTTTATTTTACTGTGATGTGAAACCGTGGCTCTGAATGGTGCCTCTAAGATGCTCTGCAAATGGAATAACAAGGCTCTTTCCTCTGCTGAAGTCACTAGGGCCACTTCTATCATCTGTAGTGGGAGTTTGATTGATGGCTGTAATTGCTTATCACTGTGGTACCTGAGGATAGAGTCATGGTCCTATCAAATTCATAAGCTTGCACCTGCAATATTTGAATCCATAACAAGTACAGAAAATGCAGGGATGCATAGCCATACTACACCCACCACTAATGGGTACCTTGTTAGAACTGTCTTTGCCTGCAGAATATTACAGGAGGATATCACCTGTCTTTTACTACAATGACAATGACGACATCCCTTTCTAGAGTTCTTGTGTGACGCATGTGTCTTGGGGTGACTTTATAAAATACTGTATCCCCTATCATCTGCTTTATGCCCAGAAATGGGTCCTGTAACTTAAAGCCAGGCCTGGGGGAAGTGGGGGAGCCAGAGGAATTATTTTGGTGCGGTTTTCACACACTCCGCCGTACTCAGCTCTGCAGCGAGGGGGTACATGCTTTGCTTTCAGCTAGCTTCTTTTTGTTACCTGAGCCAAGAAGTTTCCCAGACTGCAACAGCATTTCTCCTTTGACTTCTGTGGCTTCTTCTGGAACTGGTCAGCTTCTCTCCGGTCCGAGAACAGACCATCACTGGGAGCTGGTGGGGGAGGCTGCAGGGACGCTGCATCCCAGTTCTGGACCTTGGGAGAAGCTGAGCAGAACTCTAAAACCCACCAGCTTTCCCCACAGCGAGAAGGTTCAAATATTAACAGCTATTCTTTTTTTCCGTGTGCCCTGCACGCACTCTGCTTGTTAAATAAACAGGTTTTTTTCACTTTCCACCAAGAAATTCCTGTCATAGTGGTGGGGGAGGGAGTGCCGAAACTTGCCTTCTTTAGAGGAGATGTTAATTTCGGGACGTTTCCTCCTAAGTTTGTCTCAAACCGAGACAACATGTAGTACTCAGGTCTCTTAGCAGTGTTCATTTTCACCCTGACCATTAAGTATTTATGGAGGTACCAAAAACACCAGGGGAAAATATGTGTAACATGAAGCAATTAAGAAAGCAATAAATTTATAGTGATGACAAAGGTGAGAACCAGCAAGGACTGCCTGTGACTGGGTCATGTGGGGTGGCTGTCATCTCAGAAGCTCGACCCTGTGGTGCAGGAGCTGGAGGAGGTCCCTTTGCTTTAGGAAGGACTCTTTGGTGTGGCTTTAGCATCTCTGCCTGCGCCTGCTCTATTGCTGTAGCTCATAACAAGAGCTAATTCATTATCGTAATTTACAAGAGTGAGGCTGCTTAGTGACTAGACATTTCATTAAAATGCCACAAGCCATCTGTCATTTAACTTGTTTTGATTTGCACAATGCTGCCCTGAACTGCTGGGTGAATGAAGAGCTTGTCTGGCATTGTGTGCTGCGGGGTGTAAGGCAGCCCAGCCACAAAGTGAGGGACCTGCAGTGGGAGAGCAGCAATTTAAATGGAGACGAAAAGGGTTTCTGATTATTTCAAGAAGAAACCAAGAAATAAGAAGTGGAGAGTGAAACAAAAGGAGCTCTGGAGCAGTAGAAGATACAGAGAATGTATGTGAAAATCAGACAAGATGTTAGGAATGGCAGAGGACAATAATCAACACAATGGGAACCTTACTGTATAAGCCTAAGAATGATAACATTCATGGGACAAACCCTTTAGGGTTTAGTCTTAAAAAATTAATAATCTTAGAATAGCTACAGTTGTAAGATGAATACTGAAGGTCAGGGAACTAAGATGTGGAAAACTCATCTTCAGAGGAGGATTTTTATTTAAGGAGAGCAGCACAGACCTTTAACAAATTTTTTTCCATTTCATCGAGGAACTAAAGTCTACTCAAATTAATAGCAGAATAAAAGCACAGAGAAGGTTTTCCAGTTTTAGATAATGAATTATGTGGATACCTGGATTATATGGAACAATCAAGAATTTTTCTCTGTTTCGCATGAGGAAATGTGCACAGCAATGGTAGGACTCTACCATTCAAAATACAATACCTAATTTTGATATAAATGTACAAATGTTTCCTTCCTTTTCGACTTAATGCAAAAAAAAAATCTTATTCACCATATCTAGGTCTCTAGATTTTACATTTGTGCTTAAGACTGAACCCCCAGGATTTTCTGAAAATCTGTAGAAATCCAAAGGGGAGCAAAAAAAGTCACAGGAAGCCAAGATGAAAACACAATGGGCATTACATAAGCTGATGAAGAAAGGCAGTACAGAGGTTTCCAGGTTAAGAATCATGAATGTGAAATGGTTCTACAATATTCTACCATCTCCTTGCTATTGTTTTGAATGTGCCTAGTAGAAAAAAGTCTGCACTGTTTGCCTCCGTGTTCAGACTGAGATACTGCTTGAGATGCCTGAAGATGGAGATCTGGGCTGATGTTGACGTTTTACAGTAGAACTTCTACACAACCTTAATTATGTTGCTCACTTAGCAGATAATTAGCCCTGTCTGGATTTCCTTATAATGTTTTTTGAGGGATCTGAATGTTGAGATACATGTTTGCTTGATAATAATTATTTGTGTGTGTGAAGTCCTCATCACCACCAGCAACAACCTGCCATAATGGTGTAAGACAGAAAAATTTTGCAGATCTTAGAGAATAAAGGTTATATCAGGAGATCTGGAAATGGTGCAGATATGCAGCAAAGGGAAAGGAAAGGTCATTAAGCAGCTCAGAGACCTATGGCAAAATACACAGGTCTCAGGTGGAGTCAGAGTGAGAGCTCTCAAGAAGACGAGATTAAAGAGAAAAGTGGTGGAGCTATGAGAAGGAAAAAAAAAAGTACCTCTGGGCATCCAGAACCAATACCTTAGATCCCGAAATAGACTGTAAGGCTAATTATTCCACATTAGTCCATGAAATTAACAAATTCTACTCCATTATGCACCGAGGGAGGATGGCTTCCTTCATTACTGATTAAAGGCTGAAATATACAGCTGACATGGAGATTAGCAGTTTGGTCCAGCTGATAATTTTCTGTGCCAACACATGGAGGTGGAAAAAACCACAGAAAACAAAAACATGGTAGAAAATCATTGGTGCCAGCTGGTCCTGGATTCTCTGATTTGAGAAGAAGCAAGTATTTGACTCATAATTATCCCTATTCTTGAAAAAAAAAAAGTGCTTTGGATATGCAGCATTATATGTTTATTCCAGAATTAAGTACAGAGTATTTAGAAGAGGGTATGACGCCAAACCGTGCCGAAACTGTCAGTTTTTGACAAAACCAGTTTCAGTTAGAGCACTTGAGCGACGGGAACCACTAGATGTCAGGAGAGCAGCGTGGGGACCAGCCCGCGCAATGCTTGGGCTTGGCGTCTTGGCACCCGAAAAACATCTTCTAACGCGCTGGGTTTGCTTTTTCCCTGGGAAAAAGAAGCAGGTTCACTTCTTTTCCTTCTTTTGAGAGAACTTTCAACCACCCCGTTTTCCCCCTGTGTAGATTTGTTGATTTAAGTGAGGTTGCACTACGGAAAAATTTTACCCGCTGCCTGTGTAACTTTGCAGCATACCTGTAAAGGTTTTAAACACTATCTGCACCTTAAGTGTATGAAAAATTGCCTTATTCCACACACCATCACTTACTCCAGGGTGGAATATCCACTTAAAAGTATTTTTGATCTTTTGGAGAATGGTCTTGATTTAAAATAATGGGAAAGAAAACCCAAGTAAAAACAAAACCAAAACGAAATTAAGCCTCGATGCCTAGCAATGCATGAATAACAGATGTGTCATAATTTGAAGTATATTTTAAGAAACTTTTTTTATGCATTCTGTGGAAAAATAATTTATTCCTGGAAAAGCTATTGAATACATGGAAATTGAGCACCGTTATTTATTTCATATACTCTTGATATAGTTATAATTATACAGCTATATTAGATTTTCTAGCTTCTGATTTGCTATTATACAAGCCCATATAACCTGCAGAGATTTTTAAACTCATGTCTGTTTTTTAAAGTGCTTTGAAACACACATTTTTTTTGCCCTGTGCTCACAGTGTTTTTATATTCTTTCTCAATCCAAGTAGAAATCTTTGAAATTGTTAAAATATTAGCTCTAGCAAAAAGTAGAATTTGAAACCCAGACACCTCTAACCTGCCTTGAGACAAAGCTGAGATTTTTATGGCCTCTGTAACAATTCTGTTGTGCCTGGTGCAGCAAATTCTGAAACTTGGGATATTTTCGCATGATTTGAATGATAATATGGATGCTTGATATATGTCTTGGGGTTATGGGGATGACTTTCCTTTCAAACATGTTTTAAACAAAACTGCCAAATCTTGTAACAGAAACAGAATCAGGCCTTTATGTGTAAGTCACAAGCCAGACAGCACAGTCTTAGAAACTTGGAGAGTATTCCTACTGCTCTGTAATCCAGACCCCGAAAACGTGTTCTAAATTTTTGTTTCTTTTTTCTCTAAGCCATTCTATGCTTAATCTTTTTATTGAACTAACAGATTTCTTTATGATTTTATTTTAATATCTTGCAATTTAGAATTCCTTATTACTTCAAGTAACACAATAAATCTTACAAAAAGTCCTGCAGATCTGAGTTGGATTCAGACCAGAAGGTCTACATGATGACCTAGTTTGTATCACAAACTTGTAATCTATGGCAGAAAATTCCAAAGCACAGTAAGTTCAAGTGAGTGCAGCTCCTTTCCAGCTTTTTAGAAATTTGGCCCCAGTGTAGAAAATGTTATTGCACATGTGAATTCTTGCATGGAATTTTGTGAAGGAAAGAATTTGAGGTTAAATTTTGTCAGAGGAAGCATCTCCTCCTGAGAAAAACTAAATCCAAAGAAGTCTTAAAAAACGCCTGTGATGACATCTTATGAGGTATTCTTGAATTATGTAAGAGAGTTGCACAAATATGATCTATAACATTTCAGTCCCACCAGTCAATACCATTTCTAAGCAGCAGTTTAGCGAGGTGTCCCTGCAAGACAGGTAATGTTTGTCTGCCATGGAAACCACCCGAAATAACCCAGCTACAAAAAAAGCAGGTGGCAAGAATTGTGGCAGACCCATTCCTCCCGAGTAATTTTCTGTCCAAAAAGGCCCTGTTCCCTTAGAGGTACAAACAGAGGCAGCAGCCTGTAAGACAGGTACGTTATTGTCACCAATGCAGCTGCTCCCTGCCAAGAATTTGGGTCAGATGAACAGCTTCTAGAGTTTGTCTTAATCCCCGTTGGTGTCAGCATGCAGCAGAGTTGCTAAGAAATGCAGTTTTAAAAGTGGTAAACTTTAAATTTTTGCATTGAAATGGCTTTAAAACCACCTCAAAAGCCACAGTTGGAACAATGTCTCCAACTTTGATGTCATGATTTTGACCGACACTGATGTTCCTTAGGGGGGCTACAGAGCACTGGACCTGTCCCTCTCATTTAATCCCACTGCCGTGGAAATAGGCAGGGAAAAGTACAAAGAGCAAAGGCTCTAGTTAAACTGATGATAAAGGTATGGCTATGAAAAGGAAATAAAAGGAATTTCCTGCTTCACCTGTGCACAAATAGTAGGAGATCTAAAACGGCTTTTTACTGCATCAGAGGATGTTTATGTTTTACTTCTTATAAAAATCTACTTGTTTGTTTGAAATACCTCTCTTCTGTCTACAATCTTTCAATCTTTCCATCTTCCCTTCCTGCATTTGCACAGCAGACACTCTGACATAAATACGGATTGGTGTTCTTTTTCTTTGTGGTGTTGTTTTTTTTTGTTTGTTTGGTTTTTTTTTTGGGTTGCTGGGGTTTTTTTCCTGTTTTTTTTTTGTGGCATTGTGTTTGGAACTTGGTTAGCTTATTTTGCAGAATTACTGCTGAAAATTAACTCTGTAACTGCCAAATTCATATATCAAAGGCTACTGTGTATCAATGCATAGCATTATATTAATCCCTGAATTTCTCTTCTTGATGTTGCAATTCCACAGAAAAATAAGCATCTCCCTATGCCTCTCTACAATAAAAGAAGTTAAATAAATCCAGACCAACATGTAGCTTTTTATTAGCAAAGAAACAAAAATGCTGTATTTTTTATATTTTTTAAACATACCAACAGTTTTACAGACTCTGTTTCGATTTTTTTAAACATTCAAAATCCGTTTAAATCAAAATAACATAAAAGAACAGCACAGAAAGAGTATTCTGCAAGTTACTATCCATCCACTTTGGGTCAAATACAACCAAAGACTCTTCTTTAGAAACCTGGTATTATAACAGAGATGAATGTGGTCTGCAAAAGCAAAAACTAATTTCACAGTAGCTTCAGCTGTTTTAAATACAGAGAAGGAGAACTCCTTACTTTTCCTGTGTTGGGTTTCTCTTATGCCGAGCTACCAGGATGAAGGAGACAACTTCAGCAATGTTGTCTCTGCTGGTTACCCAGCTGAGTTCAGCAGCACCATGGATCTAGAAACACCCCATCTTCACTGGCATAATCTTTATTTACGAAGCGGGTCAGAGCAGAGGTGTGGAGGTAGACTCCTTCCTCCACTGCATCACTTAAGCCAGGGTTGAGGAACCTGAGAAGGAAAGAATCATCTCTGCAAAAGACAAACACACAGTCATTTAATCTTAGAAGTGTCATCAGAGAGTCTTCTTCATAGAGAGTAGGCTTAAAAATTGGAGCCCTGGGTTTTGACACCACTTTTAATGCCAAGCGGTGACATTTGACCTTCTGCATAGTGTCTCTCCTACTTCTTCTATTAAAATGGGAAACACACAAATATGGTAGTAAAAAGTAGCTTCCAAGGGCATAAAATGTTAACAATAATAACCCTTATTGTATAAAAAAAGTAGAAGGAGCTTCTCATTTTCAGAAATCATGACTGCCAGTGCGATACACTAATTTTGTGTTAAACCTCAGTTACTGGTGTTGTTACTGTCTACAGACATGCTGAGCCAGGCAGTGCTTGGCTGATTAAGGAGACCAAATCATGCTTCTCCTGGCAGCAATGGCAAATTGGATTTATAGGGGAAAAAAAGGACAGGATTTTCCTCAAGACACTTAGGAAAGGGTGAGGCGGAAAATACTGAGGAATCCATCAGTCCACCACATAGGTGTCAAAT
Source organism: Cnemophilus loriae (assembly GCA_013397755.1). Lineage (NCBI taxonomy): Eukaryota > Metazoa > Chordata > Aves > Passeriformes > Corvidae > Cnemophilus > Cnemophilus loriae. The sequence goes on along the minus strand of VZTF01002323.1, from coordinate 54,074 downwards.
TAATATGCTGTGAGGAAAGACAGCTTAGCTTAAGTGTAATTTGATCGATAATATCTATGTGAAAAAATGTAGTAAGCAGCAGTGTTGTGTGCCTGTAGGCAAGGGTCTTCCTCACTTGAGACCTCCACTGTGATTTGCCTGCCCTTTCTTCTCCAAGCCATTCCTACACAGCATCCATCTTCTAAGCCTTTTTCCACCGTATCTCACACACAACTGTTTTCCTACACAATGCTGAATAGTGTTAGCGTACCACTTAGTCTAAACCAATCAGAAAGTTTGATTCTCTCAGCCCAGAATTAGACTTGACCCTTTTAATCGAGGCACAGATGCCTATATTTTTTCTCTTGTCCCTGCTCTGCCTTGAAGGACTGTATTTTTAAAGAATGGCTACTTCACAGGACATTTTTAAAATGCACTAAGTCATCTTCCCGTGACAGCAGAGCTAAAGTTTTAAGATGAAATTGGAAGTACTCATGATTCAAGGTACAAAACAACGTTCATGGGATTTATCACTAAATGGTCATGTAGAACCAGGAAAGCTGGTGATGAGTAGCGTCTTTCCACTGCATTCATGGATAGTGGTTCAGGGGCTTTAAGGGTCTCACTATATTTCTGTGTTTTCTTTCAGATAGCACCTCCTAAAAAAAACCCCAAACCAACAAGTTTTGTCAGTAGAACAACAGCAATAAGTTAGTAGAAGAGTTGGTATTTTTAAACATGTTTGTAAATCTGATCATATTCGTAATGTGATTGACTTCTGAAAGAGCATTGTCCCTTAATATGATAAAAAACATCATCTTGTGTGACTGAGTGTCTCTAACACTCCCCCCAAAAACGAGAGAACAGAGTAATTTACCAACAGAAGAATTCAAAACCATCTCAGGCTTTTGCCTTTTCCTCTTAAAATGTGGAGTAAGAACGTGAAAACTGTCAGTCTAATCTCATCTATTGGTACAATTGCTGTTTAGAACAATAGAAGTATGCGTTAACAGATTATCACTATTTAATAATAACACAAGTATCATTTATTTCCCTTCATATAGTAAATAATATGAAAAAGTGGGGATGCAAATATCTGCTGACTCTGGTACCTTCTGCCTGTGCTGTATTAGTCATAACAATTCTCATCTGACCATTTCTGTTTTCTGTAGTACTCTAATTACAGCACAAAATGTTTACAATTCTGCTGAAATGTGCAAATGACGTGACAGTGAGTCTAATAGCAAAAATGCAGTTTTTAAGTGCAAAATACATGAGCTGACATGATGTGGGAGATAAATGCTTTACAAGAAATCATGTCCATGGCACTAGAAGGTGGAAAAAACGTGCACAGTCCAGAATGAAAGCCCATCTCTTCAGAACAGAACAAAATCTTTTTTGACTTGCAAAGAAGTCAGTAAGCAGAAAAAGTCTAGAATTTAATTTAGGTGCTGCAAATGACATCAAGCCACCATCTGGAATTTAGACTGTGATAAAAATATAAGCCTCTCTTGCTGTACATGTAAGGTATAAACTCTGCGTTTAAAAGAGTGTATGTATGGACTGTTCACCCCTTTGACATCTGAGAGTAAAGCTTAAACTTAAAATCTCTTCTGCTTTTCCTCAGTATTTTTCTGTAATTATAGCTTGCATGTATGGTAATTGCAGGCTACAAAATAACAACAGCAACAAAAACAAACAAAAATACCCCAAACAAACAACAAAACAAACCAAAACAAACCCCAACAAAAGAAAACAAACAAAAACTCCCAAACCATCAGGGATTTGTAGTTAAGCAGTATTCCATGACATCACTGCTGCAGATGCATTCAATCCCTACAATATTGTTGGGTGTTTCAGGTTAACTACCAAAATAATTTGCCTGAGAAGCAAGATTTAATTGTTTTACAACTATCTCTGTGAAATACAATAGGGATTACAAATGCTCATTGATTATTCCATTGGGTAGAATAATGGACTCTTATTCTTGTATTTCTCATTCATTTTGCCATTTCATTCTCTTTGAAAGAGACCAAATAGATCCCAGCAGGTGAAAGCAAAGAAACCTGGAAGGCTCTCTTTGATTGATGAAAATACCTCAACTACCCTCCCTCCATTTTTTGAGATTAAGAACCTCATTAAATCATGTTATGTTACATGTTGATTGAGAGGGAGCTAAACCAAAACCAACAAGAGCAGGATGGATCAGACAACAGTGCTTTCATCAGTGGGTACTGCACAAATCTACACTTTCCTGTCCTTTTGCTGTGCAGGTTTTGTTGGGGGTCTGTGGCTATTTTTGCTTTTGTTTCAGTTTTTTCATTTGCTTGTGGGGTGTCCTTTTCTGTTTTTTTTTTTTTTGTTTTTGTTTTTTTTGTTTTTGTTTTTGTTTTTTTGGTTGTTGTTTTCTTTTGTTGTTTTTTTTTTTAAGCTATTGACTTTTGTTTAAACCTTTATACAAGAAATTCATAAATTTGTACCAACTTCTTCAATCACAGATAGCCCATAGCTGTCCCTCTAGTGTGAGTGATGCATCTCTCAAACTACCTCAAGAAATCCCATAAATAATCTTAAAGTTAGGAAACTTGGGGCTTTTGTCATTTTGATTTTTTTAACCGTTCTGAGCAGTTATTGCAACTGCCACTGACTGCAGGATACCATTAATTATTAGAAGGCTGGTTTTGAACAAACTGTGTGAATGGAAGTAAAGAAACCATTTTGGTAAAATTTTCTTCTGGAAAGCAGTAAAGAAAACCACTGGTTTTTAAAGTAATATTTTATTTTATGCTCCTTTGATTAGTTGCCGGTCATGTCACACTTTTGTGAAACCTACTGCAAAAACACCTTTCAAGGCATCATCTCAGACTTGAATCTGCCTGCTGTTGAGGAGACTCCTTTAGTAGGACTGTGTGTTGTTTAACTGTCAGTGATTCATTTATCATTAAAGCAGAGTGCATTTCAGACTATGGTAGGAAATGATGAAACGTGAGAAAACACACTTTTAATCTTTCTTCTGATAACAGAGAATTTTGGGCCAGGCTCTGAAGAATTTATCCGCTTAAATATTTTACTTGGGATTTAAATTCCTTTTTTCCCTGTAAATTTTGTTTCTTGTCATATGCAGAGGATTGCTTAAAGGAATAAAAATAGAATAACTGTGAAAATAGTCTGTTTTCAAACGATATCAATGTTCTATGTAATAAGTGATTCCTGAATGCAGGAAACTGCGTAAAACTTTTGCTTTTGAATTAATTTTGGCTGAAGAAAAAAGACATCCTCCAGATCATAACAATCCAAATATTAATCTATTATTCATCACTATCAAAGAAATGCATTTTTTCTGTTGGTTATTAATAGTGTTATTTGAGGGAGTTGCAGTTTTTTGTATTAAAAGCCCCTTTTGGTAACCAGATATATATTTTTAGAATAGATTAAATTGTTATAGAATTTCAGAACACAGAAGTGTTTTGACAGTTATAAAATAAAATTGGAGGAGTAAAAATAATGTGTTTATACTATGAAGATGGGAAATAAAACAGCTTTTATTGATGAAGATTTGGTGTATTTCATGAGTGCTACGAAATCATCTGAAGAAAATCCTGGGGGAAAAAAAAGGTGAAATGTCACAAAATAATGGAATATGATACTTTTGAAAAGGATTTAAAGAAATTATATTATAATGATATCTTTATATCAATATTAATATTGATTGGTTTACACTATCCTTATTCTAATAACTACTTTTTTGCTGTTTAATATTTTCAATTTGTTTGCCTTTTCCATGTCAAGTTTGCCAGGATTGCCTTGCATTTTAATAATGTAACTTACATTAATATAAAACATTAATATAAAAATCATCCTCTATAAAGCTAAATGTACAATCCTAAGTCAAGAAATCACAAAGGTTAATTACTATTTAACTTGAAAACAAAGTATCAAGTTTTACACCCATCTGTTTTGTTGTTTGTTGGTAGTTTTTTAGGTAATTTGCGCATGGCAAATTCTATAATGGTAGAATCCGTATAAATGCAGAGATGAGATTTAAAATAGTGAGTTTCAAGTCATAATGTGAAAATTCATCTGAGCTTCAGAGTACAACATCTTTCACAGGTATTATAAAAACAGCTTGCCAGATACAGTTCCACATGAGCTTTAAATGCTTATATGCTGCAGAGAGTGAGTAATTAACTGGCTGAAATCTGTGGCTACTTGTGTTTTCATTTGATTTGACTTTTGAAGCTTAAATGCTTCATGCTATTTTATAGCACTGATTACCCATTTCTAGGCAGCTCTGTGCTGCCAGGAAGAGCATCTAAGCAGCATTCTATTGGTTGTAGGGGGATCTGGTAGTTCAACAATCAGCAACTGCTTTGCGAAGACTGTCTTCCTTAAAGAGCTCTTTGAAAATATAATCTGATGGCTCAAGTTGTTAAAAAATTTTTCTGGTCTTATATTCTCCACTCTTTGGATATAGAACTCTAGCAATTCTTCGAGTTCTGTTTCAGAAAACAATATATAGGCACTGTAATATGATTGCAAATTACTCGGTGCTGTATTTCGTATTTCCACCTGTCTTATTCCAGATGTTGGCAACAATTATAAATTTTAACATAGGAGGAACTTCTAGTTATCTATTAATTTTTGGTCTTGTGTTGCATTTTAATAGTGCCTTTCTAAACCAACAAATTTAAAATAGTCTAGCTCTAAGGAAGAGCTAGAAAGTTTCCAAGATGATTGCTTTTTTAGCCTTACATTTTAAATACATTTCTGCACCTTTAAGGTAAAAATAATATGATGGAAACAAGCATTTTGATGTCAAGCATTCACTTAAACTTTTTAATAGTGTTTAAATTTTAGAGCTCTCAGATTACCTGGCACTGACTGGGCTGGATTTTACTGTCTATTTATACAAACTCATGAACTATGTGTTATATTACTATAATATATAACTATAAACTCTGTTATATTACTATAATATCAATTGGCAAAATGTATCAATTAGTTTGTGATGCTGCTTCAGTCAGTATGAAAGGAGAGAAAACACTCATGGGTTCAGGTAATAAAACTTCTTAAATATGTATTTGAATTTACTGTAAAACACAGGCTACTAAGTATAGCAAATTTGTTTATGGGTGTTGAATACATTCACTAAATTGTTTGAATGGCACTCACAGAATTAATTTAAATTTTTTAAGCCAACTTCCATTACTTTATTACATATTTACTAGTTAATAGGACTTCCTTTACATGATAATTCCTATTCTTAGCCATATCTTCAGGAAGACGTAGATGCACAACTACATAAATAAGTACACAAATATAAATGCATTGTTTATTGATCAAAGTTTAAGCAAACAGCTTCCACCAAAGGTGATCTAGTGAATGGATGAGCTTTTAGAGGAATTCTCACTATAAGCTTTGTTGAATTGAGGTTTTTTAAGCTCTCTGTACAATCAGTGGAGGAAAATAAGTCTCTTCAGAGAGCATGCAGAGCATAATATTGCTCACTATGTGCTCTTGGACCAAACTTCTCATGGTGTTTTTTACCTAAATGCTGGTGGCTGAGCTCTTCTCCTTCCCTTTTCTTTCCCTTTCCCTTTCCACTTTCCAGGAAGAAGAACATTCACCTTCTTAAAATACACCTCCAGAACTCTGCCAGCCCTCAGAGTTTTGGATGTCAGCCCCTCCACAGAGGAGACACAAACCCAGCAGCTGCTACCTCAGGAGCCAGAGGGTGTTTTTCTTTGAAATCAGCTCATATGCTCAGTTTAAGAGTGTGGATCCCTACCTTTTTCCTCCCATAGCTTTGGGTCAATTATCAGGTTTATCAGATGTTTTTCCAAGCACCACAGTCCTCTCAGGACAAGGTATTACCAGTGCCTGTATTTCTACACAACACACAAGAAATCAATAAGCATAAGACAAAGCACAAAAAAAATCATCTTATAATGTCTAGGTTCAGAAGGCAGGCTTCTTTAATATTCCCTAGAACACTGAATGTTACACTTAAGCTAAAGTAAAATACATGAAATGTTGCTTTATCAACATCAAATTTAATTTTAGGGTGCTCTAAAAGAGCAAAGCCTGTATAATGAATATATGCCTTTCCAGATACAGATACAACTCTTGTTCAGACTTTCAACCAGTGCAGCCTGCTGGGGCCGTAGTTTGTTGCAGCAGGAAGGTAACTTCACTTTCAACTCTTGCGTTCAAATTTTGAACTGTACCATCCTATTAGCATGTATGCATCTAATTTTCCCTACCAAGGAAAAGATATGAAGTTGATTACACTTCTGTAAACATGCATTCAAAAATGCGTATTCAATTTTTGTCTCCAGCATCACTTTAATATTTTTCAAATTTCTTTTTCTTCATATCCCCTCTAAATTTCTGAGTCCCCTTTCCGTGGTGACAATGAAGCAGGTATTAGCTACTCTTATTTGCCAAATAGATGGCTGTTCTGGTCAAGGAATTCAGTTTTCATACATTGCAATTACTTAGTATTATTACTAACACATGGTAATGTAAGGAAAGTGTTAAATATCTTGTGAGGAGTACATTTAATATCATTAAGTTACAATATCTTCACTTTGTACAAATTCCACAAAGCTATTACTGTCTGAGTATTTAAACAGAAAAGAATGAAAAAATATTCTCAAAACGTGTTTTATGTTGCTTTTAAGTACTGCACATGTATGTGCTTAACGTGCTTTTATGTATGATTGCCTACATCTCTGTTTCCACACTTGTACCATCACCACTGAACCTATAAGTTACAGTAAAACCTCCAACATCTCCAATGTCGAGATAGTAATTAATGAAAAATCAGTCAATGAATAGTTTTTAAATGAACTCTAACACCTTACTGAAAGCCTGTAAATTTGCAGGTGTGATACCCTGTTGTGGTTTCACACAGCCAGCACCCCAGCCCCAGGCAGCCATTCGTTCACTTCCCCACCAGCAGGATCAGGGAAAGAATGGGAAAGGTAAAAACCAGCAGACTCCTGGGTTTATCACGAGTTAAAGACAGTTCAATAGGTAAAGCAAAAGCTGCACACACAAAGCAAACCCAGGAATTAATTCACCCTTGGGCAGGTAGGTGTTCAGCCAGCTCCTGGAGAGCAGGGCCCCATCAAGGGTAAAGCTGACTTGGGAAGACAAACACCATCACTCCAAACATCCCCCCCTTTCTTCTTCTTCCCTCACTTTATATACTGAGCATGATGTCACATGGTCTAGAATATCCCTTTGGCCAGTTGGGGTCACTTGTCCTGGCCGCGTCTCCTCCCAGCCTCCCAAGCACCCCGAACTTCCTTGCCAGCTTGGAAAGTGTATGAGCAGCAGAAAAGGCCTTGGCTCTGTGCAAGCCCTGATCAGCAATAACAAAAACATCTCTATATTATCAACTCTGTGTTCACACAAATCCAGAACAGAGCCCCGTATCAGCCACTGTGAAGAAAATTACCCCAGCCAAAACCGGCACGCTTGGTCAGAGCTAATATACCAAATACAGAGAAAAGCTCAGAGGCACCACACTGATTTTAACATGTGAGTTTACAGAAATAGTAGTTGGAGCTTGGTTCGAAATTACACTAAAGTGATGAAGAACCAGATTTGCAGGGTATGGTTTGCCCAGGTGATGGCATCTTTTATTCCTGTTGAAAACTGTAGGGGTTAGGAACTTCAGTCTTGCAGGCCTTTAATGTCAGCTCAGCCCTTATTTCTCTGAGGCTGTGCAAAGTGTCTGTAAAGCTACTTAATATCTTAGCTAATTAGTGTAGGTCTTTTCTCCTCTTTCTATTTCTTTTCTTTCACACCTTTTCTATTGCTCCTGCCAATCATGCCTCTGTAGTTTTCTTAGTTTACAGTGTTAAAAGTGGCTCCAGCTGGTGGCAGCTTCACCACAGCAGTGCATCACTACTGAAGCTCAGTGTGCTAGTTCTTCAGTGTAATTTCATACTGGAAGCTTCCTGGCTTGTTACGGGGAAAATCCTTCCCAGTCAGGCCAATATAAGAAATCCTTGATGGGACCATTCACATTCTCTGAGGTTACAATTCAGAATAACGAAGAAAACAGTGGGATAAAAAGTGAAAACCACATCATGCGAATTTATCTGTCTCGCATACGCAGTTTCTGATGCAGAGAAAGGAAAGAAAGAGGAGAAAAATGGGAGAACCTGTAAAATGATACAATTTATGACTTTTAGGGGAGAGTCAAGGGTTTGAGGAGAACTTCTGTCTTTGCATTCTGTTCTAAGTAACTTCTGCGGGCTCTCCAAGGATAACAGGGGACTGCCAACAGAATGAGGACCATGGAATGCCTCCTAAATATCACTTTTAAAACATGGGCTTTTAGGCATGAATACATTTAGGGACAACCTGGATAGGAAGTTTCCTTTTACAAAGTGTTAAAGTATATTTATATACCTGACTAGCAGAAGTTATGCTATGCTGTATCACTATGAACTCAAAATGTGATTCAAAAGCCTTGAGAAATTTTCAGGCGATGGGAAAATAATGTAATTTTTTGGGTGGATGATCAGTAAACAGGAACAGTAAACAAGGAATTGGTTTAAATACAGTCTAAACCCCAGCAATTTCAAATTCCCCATTTTAAAAAGATCTATTTTATTTTATTTTATTTTTCCTGTTCTTCTCATCTTTATTTAGTGAAGTTCATCTGTTCATTTGCCGAAAACCTTCCAACAGTGTAAGTTACATGCCTAATATCAGTCATTTATGATTTATGTTCTCTTTCTTAACTTTCTCCATGTTCATGAAGTGGGAGGAGAGAATAATTAGAAAGAAAAACTGTTGTTGCAATATATCCAATGTTTAGAATCTCAAAGTGCTGCAGTAGGTTCTTGCAAAAAGTACTACAGCCTCATATTTCTAAAATAATTTCGTGCAAAGAAAATACACTGGAGGATAGGGGACTTATTTTATTCTTTCCATTAAAAACACATTTACCTTTCAATGCCTTTTAAGTCTTCTTTTTTTTTTCCTTTTAAAATTCCTGTGTTTGATCATTCAGCAATGTGAACATTTAGATTTTTTGCCTGAATATATCATAATACCTGATACACAAGAAAGAAAGTGGAGCAGATTAAAATAATTTATTTACATAAGTGATGAGTAAGTAGGTCAATTAAGGAATCAAAACACTGAACCACATACACAGTCTGATTAGAAAAGACCAAAATCTCATGGCTTGTGCTTGATACAGCAGGCTCATCTTCAACAGCTGATAGCTGTGGAGATGGAAACATTTCGTGGTATAAGTACAGCTGCCAAAAAAATCATGCTATTGGTGATCAGCATCTGGGACTGCAGCCACACAGCCGGGAGCAGAGTGGTGTGACCTATTTGTCTCATGGTCACTGCTGGATAAAATGGACCCGTTCAACTGATGGCTGTCAAAAACTAAAGTATGGGATGTGAAGGGGTTGGGGCTGGAGCAGCTCCTGACAAACTCAGAATGCAAGATGGATAGACGAGAAATGCAGCAAACCCAATGCCCGGTACAGTTTCCAGCTGGAGCATACTGGACCATATTGGACTATGTTTTTCTTGCAGCATGGGTAGTAGGTAAGTTTTTTGCATTTTATTGCACGGGTAGTAGGTAAGTTCCAAACAATATCTCATTTCTACTACAGCACTGGAGGTCACACACTTGTGACTACAGGGAAATACAGGGAAATAAACATAAATGCTTATGAAGCTCAAAATGACTAAAATCAGTTTCTACGTGCCTACTGTGAAATGGCATTAGTAACACACTTTCAAGACTTATGTGGCAAGTTTCAGCTAAAAAACATACTGCTGTAAGAAAACTGAAAAATGGATGGAGGATTGTTTATGCATTTGCATCAGGACACAGGATCAGTCGTCCATCTAAAAAACAGTAAATCCTTTGGTGAATCTTCTGTCACCAGTTCTTTTAACCCAAATTGTCTCAGTGTGTAATAAAACTGCCGCCATGCCTTCCTGATGGATCCTTGCCTGTCAGAGTACTTCAGCCTATACCGAGGCTGGTGTTTTCTTCAAACTAAGATTGAACTTCATGAATGGGTTTTGCACGTTGACATTTTTGAGGGCAGGTAAGCTGTTGCAGAAAAAAAAAAAAGTGGATTAGAAGCACAGAGATGGTTATAAAATCACCAAACAATAAAATGTTTGAAGTGAGAGCAGAAAAAACAGAATACTTGTTTAATTTGATTTCCTCCTTCCCCAAATCCTTCTAAAATCTTAATTATTTTAATCCCTCTTGGTAAAGTTCAAAGTATTTGAAAACTGACAAAAATATTTCAAAGATTTGAAAAGGAGATTTTAGACAGCCTGATACCACCTTGTCTCTTCTCATGGTTTAGAAAACCCTGAAATGTCACTTTCGATCAACCAAACCCAGAATCTAAAGTTGATTAAAGAAAAAGTATGGCTTTGTGTTGGAAAATCATTATTTTCACAACATTACTTCAAAGACAAATGAGAACTCAATTCCTATATGACATTTGTCTGAGTTTATGGATTGTGTTTTCCTATTTTCCTGGAGTTTTATTCCAACTGGGCAAGGAGTAACAGAGCCAGCAAGGAGTATGGTAGCAACCTTATGCGGCTAGCCTGTGTCATTTAATCAATTTAGTGCAATTGTTTCAATTATGTGAATGAATTTTGCTCAGAAGTAGACACATTGTGTTATGAATATTTCACCTGGCTTCAGTGCTGTTATTATACAACCTGACTCTCAAGTGCTGAACTGGTAACCAGAGAGTTGCAGAAGGAAGAACAGCTGGCATTTTAAGAAATGCACTTTCTTTTCCTGATGAATCTATAGCTGTAGGTCAAACAGAGACATTTCCTTGAAGCTGAGCATACCTATGTATATTTTTTTCTGAGTATTTCATTGTGGGCTAATTTCTCAAGAAATCTGTGCTGCATAAAGAGTCATGTGAAAAGCAAATAGGTGCCTCTCACGGAGGCAAAAGTTAGCTATTCTGTTGTTCTTCCTTTATATTTTCTCTTTCTCTCTTATTTTCTTTTTTTAAAATATTTTATTATTCGTGTTTGACGGATTTAGAGTTGCACAACGCATCCACATGACTTTCTTTTGCAAGCACTCCTTTGCTTTCAGCTCCCACTCTTTTCTTCATTCTTCCAGCTAATTAAACACACAAAACTTTGTGAAAGCCACAGTTAAACCCATCCTGCTAACAATTTTACAATATATCTAATATTAAATATGTTTCAGATGCCTGATGAAACCTTCATGAAGCAATACATTTGGCCACACTCGAGGCTGCCAATTACTTTTGGTTAAAAGTGTAAGTCAGGGATTAAGAACTGCATCTGCATGCAGAGAAGTTTTAATGATTACCCCAACTATGGGTCTCAAAGTGTGATGCTTGTGTGCAGGTATCGGTAAGAGCAAGAACTTTATGGAGTGGACACATACAACTTTGTGCTTCTTGTTTCTGGATAAACTGATTCCAGTCATTAGCAGGAAGGTCAATGAGAACTCATTCTGTAGCTCTTATTACTAATTGGGATGTAGATGCCAAAATGATGATACCTTAATACATTGGATAGATGGATAGAAGAAGAGATAGATTTTCTTTGCAGTCAAAACCACTTTTGCCCTTTGTCCCCTTCAAACAGCAAGTTTCTGAGCCCTGTGTACCTGATTTTTTAAGTACAGCCTTTATACATTAAACTCATCTATTTTTACAGTTATAATCATTATATGCCATTTTTATAGTCCGTAGTAAATACGGTCAATTAGTCCCGGTTCACATAATTTTAATTTTGTTTGGTGCCTGTAAATAATTTCTGAATTGGTAAATGGTGCTGTAGAGAGCCTGGTAAACTAAATGCTGTTTCACTTAATGTTGCTAAATAATTGAAGAAAAAGAAGTGCTGGGTAAAAGGTGTGAATGTAATACCTAGAATCACTCTTATCAAAATGAAAGGTCTTGAAAGCCAAACCTCATTTTCAGCAGGAAAAAGAAAGCCTAAGCAAAAAAACCCTGCTTCCTTATATCTATAGGAAAAAAAGACATCTTACCCAAATATATGCTAAAATTGCATTTTATTTGCCACGTATGGCCGTAACTTTCAGCAGAAGCATTGGTAGCACACACACAGAAGTTTCATTTTTGGAGTCACAAAATACTTGCCTAATTTCCTTCAGTTCCTATAATCAAACAGAGTTTGAGGGATCCGGTAAGGAGTGAGCATTCTTAGAAATTACTGTTCCAAAATTCCAGTGCCTTCTCTTCCACGATTTTTTCCCCAAGCAAGTCATGACCAGGCACACACACATTGCCTTTAGAGGATGTATGATACATGTATTTATGTAGTAATAAATTGATGAGTAATGTAAAGCTATGTCATAATTCTTGCCAGAATAATGTTTAAAACGCGAATTTATATATTTAGTAAATAAAAACGCCAGCAATATAAGTTGATTACTTTTATTATGGAAACATTCTGCAGCTGGGAGCCAAACAAAGGACATGAAATAATGGCAAGGGGATTTACATATTCTTTAGAAGATTAGGATTCACAAAACCTCAAGAGAGGACCTGGGTAACATTATAAAAGTACAGAATTACCTACCTGTAATGAAGATAAGGCAAAAATACTCCTCAGAGGCATTCACAGTACTAAAAGAGCCTGATTAATCCATGGCCTTTGAAACAGGCCCTTGAAACTTCTTGAGTAATCAGTTTAACCACTTCTTCACAAAGAAAGTAAGGTGTATTAACAGTTCACATCTTTGCACCAAGGAATAATTAATGAAGACAAAATTGAAACTGATGACCAATTTTTGTTTGTTAAGTGTTTCACTTTTACCAGAGAAGATCCTTGGTTCTGTCAGTGTGAGACAGCAAGAAAAGTGGACCTGCTGGTCACTAAAAGTTGTAGCAGAAAGCATCAGGCCATATGCTACATGATGCTGAGTGAACCTTTTTAAAATATATATAGATAACTTTAAATGATTTCAAACTTTTCTCTATTTGGAAAAGGCATTTGAGCTGGTCTTGGCAGAACAAATGTAGGTCGAAGTGGCAAAAACAAACATGGGGCCATGTAGAAAACAACACTGGTGCCTACTGTTTGTGGTTTCTGGGTGCTAATTGGAGAGAGCAGTCACTGCTGACATCAAAACACCATTACCCTGCTGAGCACTGGAGTGAGGAAAAGGCCCTTAAACTTATTGTACTATAATATCCCATGTCACTTCCTCAGAAATGAGGTCACATCAGTCCAGGTCTCCAATTCCTTTATAATCCATCTGTAGTGTTCTTGAAGCAGCATCACGGCGGATACCCTCAGGGTATTGGCAAGAGCGCTTAGCATGTCCTTCTGAATCATGTTTCTACTTGCAAGATATCCATATCAGAATGTTTTCTGCATGATTTTTTAACACAATCAAAAAATATTAAGTGTATTTAGAGCCAGTAGCTGTAGCCAAACTTCAAGGAACGAGAATTCAGACAGGTTGCTTGTTTCAGTGTAAAATCACTTGCTGAACCTACCATTATTTATAAACTATTGATTTATTTATTACCTCATTCATTACCATGAAAATATAAGGTTACGAAGTTCTTTTTTACAGGTTCCTCTGCTATTAATTTCAATGTAGAGAAAGTTTTGTGCCTGTACACCTTTCTGTTGAAAAGATAGAAACCTAGCTGTCTGGCACAACATCAAAGGCATGTATTTCATAAAAGCATTATATAAGCTATATAAGAAAAAAAATTTGCAATTCTACTACCTAACACACATACACTGAAGTTATATCAACAGAATGAATAAGGCAGAAATGGTCAATGTTAAAATCTTTTGGCAAAATCCATCACTATTCTCTGTTAAGGAAAATAAAGATATTTTGATGTAAAAAACCCAAAAACAAAGTCCTGGAATAGATGAAATAGATTTTCTATAAATACACAATGAATTTAAAGGATAGAAAGAAGCAGAAATACACTGATTTTCATTTTAGCAAAGTACAATATTTGAATGCTTTCAGTCCTGTAAAACGTAAAATGTGTCCTGTCTGAAGAGCTATGGAAAAAAAAGCAAGAGTCTTTTTAAGAGGGACTTCAATAAGAGGTTGCATGATAGCCGCACATTTTACAAGCTGCATGAAGAAAGTGAGTCATGCTCACAAAATGAGACAATGATGCTAGCTGAAAATCTAATGCTAGTGATGAATTCCTTTTGTAGTTTGTGTGATCTAACTGTGGAAGTCATTGCCGACAGATATCACAGAGGTTTACAGCTTAATGTAATTAAACCATATTTGGGTGCTGGTATGAATACTGATTGTGTCTTTAGTTGTATTAGATAAGGTGTGATTCCTTAAGCACCCAAGTGCTTATGTTTGTCTTTCACAGCAAAATGGATAAAGGCAGGAAGGGGAATAACCTGCATCGTAAAAAGTGTCTGCATTTCCCTGGGATGAAAGTGTCTCGAACTTGTGTCACTTAGGGTGCTGACAGAGAAACATTTGGGGTGATCTGCTAAAGCACTGCAGATTTCCCTGGCTTTATATTTAGAATGGGGTTAACAGTGAGAAAAATGGTCTTTCCAGTTAAATCCAACCCTGGCTTTAAAGCGCAGCAGCTGATTCTTCTCAGCTTACTTTTTCAAATCTGTTACGAGGGTTTTGAACAATAGTTCTGAAACAACATTTCAAGTACATCACTGTGCCTAATGAATTACAAAGCTCCTGATTAATGACACTTGTTCAACATCACACTGACAGTAGTATGAAGTTTAAAATAATTGGTGTTTCTGCCTCATGTATTTTCTCCAATGAGACAGACCAGCCATCATCAGCACGGGGTTTGATTTTTTGTTTTGTTGGGTTTTTTTGGTTTGTTTGTTTTTCTTTTCTTTATTTCTCTTTTTCGATTGCCTTTTCTTTTTTTTTTAGTCTCTTGGTGTACTTTTCTCTTTGAAAGCAGGGTCTTTCATTCTTCACTTGTATCAGAGCAGTTCTCATTCAAGAGGCCTGAGTCAGGGTCTGCTGAAATATCACTACTTAGCATTGACTCTGAAACCAGAAAACCTCAGTCTTGTATTCTAACAGGCAGCACAGCACTAGGGAGGTGAAAAGGAAGGAAAGGAAAGGAGACAAAGGCATGTGCTTGCTAGATCCATCAGCAGATATACCAAACTGTTGCGGTATCCATCATGGTGCCACAGGTGAATTGTAGTTGACTGAAGGCATACTTCACTGCACAGTATCAGAGCTTGGGTATTTTACTAACCTTATTTCACTGAGGTGAGGCTGTACAGCTTTATGAGAGCCCCCATCTCCACCAGTCAGAAATAAATTCCTGCTGAGCCATGTATCACAGCCTGATGGAGTCATCCTTGTATGTGCAATAGTTGCCTGTGTTTCTTCTGCTCTTTCTGGACCAGAAGGTCACTTTCCTCTGGGATGAGTGTGGAGGAATGTCACAGGAATCAGAATAGGACTAGGAGATGATAGCGGTTTTCAACATTTTGTTAGGTTCTTTCAAGCTGCTCAGGGCATGCATGGCACGTTGGATTTGTACCACTGCAACTATTTTCACACTCCAGCTTCCCCTTCTCATCCCAGCAGCATTGGTGGCAGATTTTACAGCAGCAATAAGCTTAGTTTCACCTGAAGATTTTCTTTTCCATTCATTATTTTGGTGTCTTCACTAACAAACACAACTGATCCCTGTGGAAAAATGATGCCAACACATCTGGGTCCAGATTTGCCACCCTTAGGTGTCCCCAGTTCTTGCAAAAAAGGCAACAAAGCCTGCATCTAGGGCTGAGTAAGAAGTGTTTCAGAGAGCTGAATGTGACCTAAAAAGCTTTTGGAGATATAGTAGTTGAGGCAATCATGTTATGGAAATGGNGTTGAGGCAATGAGGTTATGGAAAAGGAATTTTTTTTTTTTTTTTTTTTTTGGTGAATGAGCTCCACTGAATGCCAAGAAAGGTTCCTGAATTTTAATATGTAGTACTGCAAGTGGAGAATTCTGTTGGAGAAACTAGGAACAGGATGATGGCCATTGAAAAAAACCCTTTTTTCTCTGTCAGTTGCTCTGGGTTTTGAAGTACTTTTCAGTAGTCTAGAGTTATTTTCACAGCTGAAGCAACACTACTTAATCTGTGATGTCTGACAAAGCAATGCCCTTTGCTTATGTTTTTTTCAGTTGAAATACTCAGAGCGTGACTTCCATCATCTCTGGTGGGTTCAGCTGTGTACCAGCTCTTAGATAGGTGCAGATACGATGACACGGCATTAATCTTGAATTTGAATTTGTGTCTTTTTTCATCCTCCAAAACAGATAAAATTGGTAAAAAACTGAGCTGTAAAACTGAGTCACACACTCCTGCCTTGTCTTCATTCAAAGACAGATGTAATCTCCATGTTGGCAGAGGGTCCTGAGTATTTTCCCTTCTCTCTGCCACCACGCTGTGTGGCTCTTAGCAACCTGCCCCAGTTTCCTCATCCATAATGGAGAAATACCATCAATCTTCCCCAGAAAGAGGCAGAGAGGACTCAGTGCATGAAGCTGGGGTACTGGAAACAGTACAACATCAGTATTACACAGGCAAAACACGACAAAATTTTGTATTCAAAGGAGACTGCAACAATGAATAGCTCAGCTGGTTAGAGCAGAGTGCTAATAATGCCAGTGATCCCTGTAGGGGCCATTCACTCAAGAGTTGGACTTGATGATCCTTCTGGGTCTCTTTCAACTCAGAATATTCTGTAATGTGGAAATATTCACTTTCTCCTTATTTTTTCTTTACCACAAAGGACATATCCCACTCTAATGTGTACAACATGGAGAGGGGCTGAGGGCATGGCTTAACAAGAGAAGCTTTTTTACTGGTAATTATCAACAGCACTATCCTGACTGACTGTCATATTTTTGAGGCAGTTCAGGGAAGGATGAAGAATCAAAACTGAGTTATGAAGAAGAAGAGCAGGGCTTATGAAGGGTCTTAAAATGGTATTGCATGGGGAAAAAATATAGTGCATAAAGCCCCATTGATACATATTTTTCATTTTTTTAATTAAAGGTCATGGCTTATCCATAAGTAGTAGTTTCTGGGTACCTACCATGGTCATCTATAGTAAGAAGTAATTGTGGCATTTTTACCTAGAAGTAGTGAATCATGACTAGGTGGTAGAGAGTTGCAATCCATGTATTTATATGAGGATGAATCTGAATAATGAGTTTACAAAGTCTCACAACTGTCTTACAGTGTCCCTCTGGTTTGGTTTTTTTCCTGTAAAACAAAAGTTTGTGAGAGATTAGTCTCTGAAGCACTTCTCTTTTGCTGAGTGATCAGCAACACACACTATTGCCAAATGCACGTATTATTAGATACTGGTTTTTAATTGCTTCCTGGGACAAAAAAGTATTTATAGTGTTTGTTGCTATGCTTGTTTATTTTAAGGTTTTTCATGGGTGCAATGTGTTTTTGCTTCCCAATACTGACTCATGCTGTGGCAGTAATCTGATTTCAACCACTCGGCATAAGAAGCAGTTTTCAGCATTTGCAATTGTCTCTGCTGAATTTGCTAGAGGCTGAATTTTGTCTTTGTGGAACCCCTTCCATGAGATGCCTTTGGTGAAATTGCAGGCTGTCAGGATTTACAGGGCCCTTGTCAATATGTCTTCAGGAACACTGACATTGTAAGACATCCTCGATAAGAACAAAATGCAGTAAGAATTTTCTGTCAATGGATGCCTTTAACAGGAAGAGAAAGATCAGAACGTGGAAAATTTTAACATCACTCACAGCTGGTAATTTAGGGCATGTTGAGTATGTTTGAGCTTTCACTGTGTTCAGCTTCAGATACGGAGAGCAGTGCTTTTCTTTTTGTTGTATCGGATTTTCTCTGTGAATACTCCTTGGATATTGCTGAGATAAAAGAGATGTTATTTATTGTTGACTGATCTGTAAAAATGGACAAGAGCTGAGTGAAAACAGAACCAGGAGTTGGTTATTGGAGACATTAGGCAGACTTGAGACTAGAAAATCATTCCAGCATCTGCTATTTTTCGGGAAGAGCCTTTAAACTTCAGCAAGAAGTTGTAAAAGGTGAAGAAAGACATGGGAAAGGAAACTTTACTAATAAGAACTGTGATGAATTAATAAATACAACTAACTTCTGCAACACGTCCTTCCCTCCTTGCCTGGCTCTCTAGCAGAAGGAGTTGTGAGAAGCCAATTAGCACTGGGTGTGGCACCAGTAATTCACTGAAAATTGCATGACTGTAGCTACAGGAACAGCTGTGTATCCCCTCAGGCTCTACCATCGCCCATGACTGGCTTTACTAGGATAATGCTGTAACCCAGAATTGATGAATAAATTTGGAGGAGGGGGTAGATTGGCAGGACAGGGTTCCAGCCCTAGGCTCTGTATCACCATCCCGCAGACGAAAGCAGGGAAGACAGCTAAAGCAGCAACTAAAACCTGTGCAGCTTCCCAACCAGCTTTACTTCTATCATGCATAGCATTAAAACAGAGGCTGCATTTCCGCCAGAATGCAGGGCTGGCACTCGGCAATCCTTCCTCTGCCTTCCTGCTCTCCACATAACTTTTCTTCAGAAAGTTCTGCTGTGCTCTAAAGGACGTGTGTCCCCCTTTCGGTTCCCATTGCAAAGATTTCAAAGCAAATGTGCTTCAGCTAGTCCCATCTGCTTTGCCCTGAGCACAGTCAACTCATCCCTCCTTGGCATGGCTGGGTTTGGGACACAAGCCCATGGAGAAACTAACAGTTTGCTCTGTAAGATACTTCAGAAGGGAGATTATCCATAGGGAAATCCTCAAACCTGGCTGAATATCTGGTAGGAACTCTAAGGGACAGCTGCACAACAGAGCCAGAAGCCATCCTCTGAGCATCCTATGGGCTGTAGGGTAGGTGCTGTATGGTAGCTGCAGGCACAAAGCACTGCTGCAACTGTGACCTTGCACCATGTTTCACTACAGATGTCCCCGCTCCTTGCAGTCTTGCTGATCACTCGGAGAGCATCCAGTAGGGCTGGGATGGATTAGCCTCCCCACAGGAGCCCCGTACTGCATCAGTAGAGCAGTAGAAGTGGGAAGCATTACCCATCCATTTGTAGTAGTGCAGAGGAAAGGTGGACCCACTGTAGATCTTAGGACGCTTTCCCATGTACCTCCTAAGCTTTTGGAATAAAGGTGGGAATTTAGATGAATTCATCATCTGCTCACCTCCAAAATGCAAACACATAACCATCCCCCCCCACCTCCAAAAATCAGTCCAATAGATTTTTTTAAGCAGCATATAAAAAATTCTTGTCTCTTGCTGGGTTTATCAGCTAACACAGGTGATGAGGTTAAGGTAACAATCTGAAGGGTGCACACCTTCACATACTGTTATCAAGTTTCTGTCAGTAGCAAAAGCTGAAAGGAGGCCTCAACTTCTACTTCACAGGAAGAGCACAGAATTAGACAGTTTCTGATAGCAACAACTCTCCTTTGCAGATTTGGTCTTCATTTTCGTGCACAAAGTTAGAAATTTGCGATGCAAAAAATTGTTGTTTACTTATATGCAGTAAAACAGCTTCAATAGTCTGCATTAGGGTTTCCCAGAACTACTAATATTGCTGCTAAAGGGATTGTTTTACAAAAAGAAAGGGTCACAGCAGGTGGTTTCTCTCCAAGGACAGCAGCAGGAGCAGCAGCAGCAGCAGCAGAAGCCGCAGCAATTATTAGTAGTGAACAAGACATATAATGCAAGACTGGGCTTTAGAGGGTCTTGTCTGTGGTAAAATCACAGCTGTAACAAGGGATGGAGTTACAGAATAGTTATCCCCTGACCCAAATACAATACGGTCCTTTTCTGAAGTGTTGATGGGTCCATAACTATGTTCTACAGCAAGGCTTAAAGGTTAAGGTTACCAGCTGCACTCTGCAATGAAACTGTATTGCAAGTGGGTTGGTCCCATGACACAATTGTATTTCTAGTACAGAAAATCCTTAAATAGGCTAGATGCTATAGATCTCTTCCTTTTTCTGAATCTTCCTTGTGTATGCATATACACTTTGCCCTAAGGATATCTCCAGAGAGCTGCACTTCTCCATTTACCATAATAGGAAGTGCAGCTCTATTTGATATGATGACAGGGTCATTGTCTGTCAAAATCAAGAGATCAAAAGATTCAAAGTTAACTAGTCACTGAAACACTTTATGAGAAAATTTGAAAGAGCCAAGCCTGTCTTCTCATTAAGCAGTGACAAAGCAAACATTTTTTCATTGACGGTTCCAGGAATTTAATTGCTATTTTGCAGTTTACTCAGGATCTTTCATCAAACATACCTGATACTTCAACTCTATGCAAGAGGAGAAAGTGTTGTCAGTTTTATTAAGAAACAGATGAAAATCAGAAAAAAGTAAAAAGAGGCTGCTTGATCTTTACAATGGCTGAAAATACTCAATTGACTTTCAGTGCTTTGATGTGTACAATCCAAATTCTGGCTGTAACACAAGAAGGAAAAGAGGGGTGGGAGGTACCTGGTAGTGGCAGATTTTCAAGCATCTGAATGCCATTGTTCTGATCAAGTGAGGGAGATATGTGTTAGCTGCAATTTCATCCTCTTGCAACAGTAGAATTCTTTAGCATTTCGGTGTTATGTGCCTTATAAATAACAGGTTTAAAAAACACCAATACAACACTAGAAGTCAGAATGTTAAGGAAATGAATTAAAA
Organism: Cnemophilus loriae; assembly: GCA_013397755.1. Classification (NCBI taxonomy): domain Eukaryota; kingdom Metazoa; phylum Chordata; class Aves; order Passeriformes; family Corvidae; genus Cnemophilus; species Cnemophilus loriae. Next base: position 33,352 of record VZTF01002323.1, on the reverse strand, counting down.
AGGCTCTGATTCAGGATCTGTACACTCTAATATACTCCAGATTTCTCTGACACCTTTTTCTTAGGGCATAGAATACCAGTTTTCATTTTTATGCCAAGAACTCCTCACCAAATACTACCTGCTCCATCATCTGATCCTGACAGGAGATCTCAGATCTGCAGCTCTGCCATCATTCCAGATGAAGTGAATGTCACTGGATTTCTCACAAAACTTAGCTAAAACACTGAAAATTGCCTCCCTCCTTTTATTGAAGTTTATTTCTTAAAATGTGCTCTGGATTTTAAAGTGGGATTTTTTTCTCACTTTCTGGACACTAATCTGATCACTCCTTCTCAAATTAGTTTCTTAAACATTAAATGATGTTGCAGGCTTGTGGAGAAAATAGCTCATTGCCTCAGGCGTCTGGTACTTCATAAAGTGGTGCTACAAATTGTTGCTGAAAAATGTACGCAACCCAAAGGCACTGAAGGATCTCGACATGTAGTTTGCCTCTGTTCCTTTTATTTTACCACCTACAAATAATGACGGACCAAGACATGGCGTAATTCAGTCAGACAGAATTGTAGTTTTCCATATTGGCCTGGCTTTGAGAAACAACTAAATCCACCTGTCTGTTACTATAAAAATATCTGAAGGGTTTCGTGATATCATATCTATTGCATCTCCCTGGGTAAAACATGAGATGCTCGTCACATTCCTTGAGCTACAAAGAGCGAAGCAGAGCACCTCTTTCCATTCTGCAGCAGCAGACAAAATGAAGGCAGGGGAAGGTGGGAAGAAAGAAGGGAAGGCACTCAGGAAAGCAAGCCTTAAGAAAAAGAGTTGCTTATTATTGCATATGGAAATGGAGGAAACCCCCAAATTGTGTGAGATTGTCCCACTGTTTCTTTTTATGCTGTAAGCAGCTACACATGGGAGATTACTTTGACCCAGTGTCAGTGTGGGAGTGGGAGAAGAGGAACCAAAGGCCTTCATGCAAGGCTCAACTGTCTCTTATTTGTTGTTTTTCAGTGCCAAGGTGTGGCATTTCAAAGTGTGGCAGAGCGGGAGCTATTAAAAATCCTTCTGGGTGTTGCATCAGGTGTAAACATCTGTCTAAACATCTGGTAAAGCTGTTAAATGTTGTGGTGTTAAATGAATTATAGGAGCCTTGAATGAATAGGCGGGAACAACATGGCAAATTATTAAAACACATGTTAAAGACTATTAATTTTAAGTATTATTCAAAGTGCTCTGTTGAACAACACCTTTCAGGTATCTGCTGCAGGGAAATGCTGTGAAAACCGTGATATAAAAAGCACAACAAAATTCAGACTAAGATTCTCAGGCAAACAGGTTGCTTGCAAAAGTGGATACAGGAGTCAGTGAAACCAGTGCTGAAAACTGAGCAGTGGATTAGTTATATCTCTCAAGTATTTTCCCTGCCTCTCAATGACATATTAATCCTCCAAATGACAAAATAATCCAGTCCATTCATGAATCAGCTCCTGAACTGACACTGGTTTCATCATGGTTTATTAAGAAAGAAACAAAAGCTGAATTGCTCACATTAGTGGGCTAACATGAAATCCTACAAGCTGGGAAGTGATCTGTGAGTAGATCAGTTCATTCTGAGCTGGCCATCCATCTGTTTGAAAGATGGATTAAACAGGGAAGGCAGCAATAGCTTTAGCATCCTGATTTTAATTCACTGTCTTAAGTCTGTTAGTCCTCTCAGACACAGGAGATGCTTTACATCTTGCTAGTGAAGTAGAATGACTGCCTATGCTACTAAGCTTTTGTTACAAGTAATTCAAAGATTTGAAGCACATTGCAGAAAATTTGAACTTTAAGCACATGAACTGCCTAAAAAATGGTGACTATAAGACTGTTCACTGTACTATACGTAATGTTAATCACACCACTGGTTCACATCCTATAAAAATTCAAAATAACAGCCTACCACCACAACTGATTTGCGTTTTGCAATGTTCTACTGGAGTTTCTTCTTGGGAAGAAGCAGCAACAGAGCAGACTCAAGTGTGTGGCTTCCACATATCACTAAATTTGTGAGAAATTTTTTGTATTAATTTGGGAGAGGATCGGAGATCAACTAATGTATTTAAACCAGAAGGAATGTCAAATGCACTCAGCTCTTAGATAGCTGAAAGTGAACTTTTTCAGAGTACTCACAATCTTTGAGTGAGTGGATCAGAACTGGGGTTGGCTCATTTGAGGGTTCCATTTTTGGAATGATTGTGCCAGCAATTATAAGCACAGCCCTCCTTAGACATTTAGGTAATTTAATACTATTAAATGTTTCTAAAATAAGAATTGGGTTATAAAGTATATAATTTAACTTAAGAGTAATTTATTCCATTATTTAAATTTCCCCAAAGAATTTGATCATAGTACAGTTTGACAGCGTGTGTGCAGTACTACTGTGGCCATTGCACTTGGGTGTTTAACTGCAAAATATGCCATCATGATAAGTTATTTTAGCTAGGTTAACACTTGGACTCAACTATCTTTTCCAACTTCAAACGACTTTTCCAAACTAAACAATTCTATGATTTCTAGCTCATGCATTTTTCCCCACTTATAATTGTAGCCAGCTATGGTACCCGTCACAGAGAAAGATCAAGATTTTTTCCCAAAACTGCATGAAGTTTTGTTTCATGGAGTGGTCCAAATTGTGTAGAAGAATATGCTTGAGATGTGTTTCCGTGAGCACAGAAGTGTAAAGGTACAGACGGCTATGTTTTAGCCCCTAGCCCCACATTCATTATGAAAACAAACCTGATCAGAAATGTTATTTGAAGATTATATTGCCAGAGCACCATAAACAGGAATGCCTTGCTCTCTGAAGACCATAACTAATCTCTTACCTTAGTTGTCTTTTACATTATGATATCTTGATCACACTCTAACACTGTTACACTCAATCTCTACTTTCTTTTTTCTTTTTCTTCCTTATGCTGCTTCAGCTTTTATGCCCTATGTCAACAGGATAAACTCCGTATTAAGGCTGTCACTGCATCCTGCTTTTTGGCTTCATTGTCTGAGGAAAAATACAACTTCTGGTAGATAAATTAATAATAGTTTCCTAATGCTTTGTTCCCAAGTTTGAATCATACTCCTAAATTGTAAGAAAAATATGTTTTTAAAAGTGTAATTCCTTATCCGGACACAATACAGCTGACCATGGATCTGTCAGATGCTACAAACTTTCTTGCATCGGGAAAAGTAATGTTTTAGAGAGTTCTGGACCATGGGTGTGCTGAGAGTTAATACAACCTCCAGCTGAGTCAGTTATTAACAGGTGGTAGAGACTGCTGCTGGGCTGAAAACGCATTTGTTTTGGAACTAAAATTAAGATCCTCCACCCTCAGAGGCATTTAAAGAATCATTTTGCAGGTAAGTAAATTGGTCCTGACCTGGCAAAATTCTCCAGGTAATCTCTCTGACCGATACTGTTTCTTTGGAGTTTCCTTTGGAAATATTTTTCACAAGGCTGTCTTGTGTAGGAGGTCATGGTGAGTGGAGGTCTAGTCTACTTATTTCGTGGGATCAAAAATTTAACTGTTTGGTTTGATAATTTTCCCACTGAACTGCTAGCCCATTCCTTCCCCATCCTCTTTGAAAGAAAAGCTGCAGAACAGATACTTTCGAAGTAGAAAACACTGTAATTTTTCACTCCTCTAGGAGACATCTGTAAGAAAAAACTCACACTGCTTTGTGGCCTGCCCTGCTATCTAGAAGGATAGCATTCCCTGGGGACACATTCCCTCATCTGTGGTGATATGGTTTCAACTGCAGCATTGCATGTTTTAGAGCTGCCTACAATACCTCAAACCCCGAGGTGTGCCCAAGAAGAGCTACTAAACCTTTAGCAAATGCAAGCAGGCAGCTAAAATACTCAGCGGGAGCTGAGTACTTTCTATTGTGTTTATTTTTCCAAAAGTTGGCTCTTGTTCCGTCCAGTTTAACCCAGCAGTATGTACGGTCATTAGAATGAAATTTGGTTCCCCAAGATGTTTACTTGTCACTTCTTTGATAAGATGCCTGAATGAATACAAACATCAGGGATATAAAGAATGCCCACGATTTTGATTTGGATAATTAAATTCAAGCATGTTCCTAAGAAATCTGCTTATTGTGTGCAGGCTGTCTTAATCACAGCTGTAAACATGTGCTTACATTTTGGAAATTTTTTGTTGAGTCAGAATAAATGTTACATCTGTAAAGTGAAATTTCGGAGTTGTGTCCCTCATTCTTTAGTCCTTATCATAAACATATCAGAAGACCAAGATTATCATGTCTTTATCAGTAAAAACAAAAAATTCATTTTGACCATGAACTTCTATACCTAAGCCCACCAGAAATTCTTCTACTACCAATATTAATATTTTGGCTTAACATGCAAATGCTTTGGTTTTAGAAATTATCATTTCTATTTTCAAGTGGTGTCTTCTCACTTTTTTTTCTGTAAACTGAAGTTTTAGGGGTGGGCTGATTAATGAAAGACTCTCACATGTTCACAACCTTTCAGGTTCTGCCAGGTTTGATAAAATTGACCTCTGAATAAAAGTGGCCTCTGAATAAAACTGAAGTTCTTTGCTTCTCTTAGTTATTTCTCATCACACAGAAGATTTTGAAACATTTCACTCGTACTTGCAAATGTAAAGATTAAGTTAAATATACAATCTGCTTTTTTATTTTGCTTATAGCTTACATGCTTTTCTTGAAAGTGTCTTTATATCACATTAATCTTTTTGATTAAGCAAGTCCAGGCAGTATATAGAAGTGTGGTTTGGGTCCTCCATTTCACAGATGCTGTACCTTTAGAATTTGTAAATTTCTGTAACCATCTCCATTTCAAACTCATTACTTACGATGTAACTCCTTTCAGTTTTTATACAGCAGATATAATTCTGTGATATCTTGCAATTTCGTATTGCTTCTAACACGATTAGAGGGACTACTTAACATAATGGTAAAATCTCTGTGTACCCAAAATAACCTCTAAATGGTTTCAGTATTATGGAGCTTTTTACTGAGGGCAACAACACCAAATTTCCTTTACAATATTGATTTTAACTACAGAGCATGCAGGTATGTTCTCTCAGCAAGGAGAGGCAGAGCTGGTACCCATCCTGTGTGCAGCCTGTGCTTTGGTAGATGTGTTTGCAGGACCCTGCCAATCAAACCATCTGTTTATCATGAAAGCAAAAGCTGCTGTGCATAGTTAGACAAAGTGATCAGTGGGATTGGCCAGAGGCCAACTGGGAGCAGAGTTCCAGCAAGGCAAGCAGATGGTAACTTTGTTCTATAGAATCATAGGACAGTCTGGGTTGGAAGACACCCTAAAGATCACCCAGAGTGACCTGCATGCCACGGACAGGGACACTTTCCATTAGACCAGGTTGCTTAAAGCCTTGTCCAGCTCGGCCTTGAACACTGCCAGGGATGCGGCATCCACAGCTTTTCTGAGCAACCTGTGCCAGTGCCTCACTACTCTCATAGAGAATAATTTCTTTCTAACATCTAATATAACCCTGCTCTCCTTCAGTTTGAAAACATTCCTCCTCATCCTATCACTCCATGTCCTTGTGAAGGTCCCTCTCCAGCTCTTTTATAGCACTGTTAATTACTGGAAGGTGCTCTGAGGTCTCCCCAGAACCTTCTCTTCTCCAGGCTGAACAACCCCTGTCAGCCTTTCCTTGTACGAGAGCTGCTCCAGCCCTCATGATCTGCTCTGGATCCCATCCAACAAGGTAATGTCCTTCTTATTCTGGAGGCCGCAGGAATGGACCCAGTGGGGTTTCACGAGAGAGAAGTAGAAGGGCAGAGTCCTTTCCCTCAGCCTGCTTTGGTCACACTTCTTTGGCTGCAGCTAAGGACAGAGGCTTTCTAATCCGGGAGCACGCATGTTGAGCTTCTCATTCATCAAAACTCCCAAGTCCTTCTTAGGGCTGCTCTTAATCTATTCTCCTCCCAGACTGTAATTTGTGCTTGCCTTGACTCAGAAGCATGCCTTCGCACTTGGCCTAGCAGAACTTCGTAAGGTTTTCTCATAAACCTTGTAAGAATGTAACAGCTTCAGACAATGCACTCTGCAATTTCACCAGAAGGATGTTAGGAAGGAAGACACAGATGCACAGGTGCAGATAGGAGTACATGCCTCTTAAGCTGTGAAAACATGAGCTTTGTCTCTTTAGACAACCAGGTAAGAATGAAATTTGAAACTAGTCTCATCTCATGTCTCTCTCTTGCCCATTGCCTACTTAATCTGCATGGCCAAATTGTCCTTTTTGTTTCTTTTCTCACTTGAGATGCATCAGTTCAACAGCCAACGAAGAAGAACGTAAGTATAAACAATCTTAATTCTAGAAAATGAGTAAAACCTCCTCCTTTAATTTTCACTGATGAGGATTTTCTTAAGAACATCCCCTTGGATGTCACTCTGAGGTGAGGTTTGGTTTGCCACACACATATATTCCTTATTAAAAAGCCAGTATTTGCCATTTGTTTGAGTCTTCCCTACTGGCAGAGGCAGTGAAAACAGAAAAAGTGAACTTCAGAAGAGGGCAGCTAAAATAACCAAAAGGGAGGATGCTTTCCATCTTTTCTTGGTGGTCTAGATAGATAATGGGCAGCATTTTGTGGCTTCAAAAAAAGCATGCTAGGAAGGGGAGAGGATATTCTGCAAGAATATCGAAGGCCAAACGTGCAGAGGAAGAGCTACGAGGACTTAGGAGGATAAGAGGAAAGGGTAGATTTGGGTTTAAAGAATACAAGAAGTTCCTTGAAGGTTTGAGTCAAGTGTTGGAAGAATCCTAAATGATCCTACACTTCCACTGCATACCTCACATCAATTTTAAATTCTTTAGCTGATTTCCACTTTTGTCGAATTAACTTCTTTCCAATTAGACTTGCCCTTAAAATAAAATGCCCTTGCTCTTTGCTAATATTTGTAATGGAATCAAAATCCCCAAGGATAAAGACATTAGGATTCACAGGCAAGTCTATGTTTATTTTTGTATTTACTATCCTATTACTTTTCTTTAGAATTAATACTTTTCCTAGCCTGGATTCACCCTTGAAAGTCCACAAGCACAGCTACAGAACACTCCTCTACCACACATTCCTGCCTCTGGAGGCAGGAAATTCCTCTTCATCAGAGGACAAGTTCTGGGTGCAGAGTCAGATTAAGACTGTTTCTGACGTTTCAGATAGAAATCGAAGCAGTATTTTCTTCTTATATACAGACAGAAGAGGAAAGCTTGTCCATGCTTCCACCGTGATATTGAAAAATTACCTAGTCCTGTCTTCAAGCCTAAAAAGCTGGACCAACACTCGGACACAGCGGTGGCAAAGACCCTGTTGTCCTAGCGCTCTGGAGACTGCTAAGTCTTAACTATCCAAAATAATTATGCTTTTCTCCTCCAAAGCAGTTCTAGTTCCTATGTGTAAAATGAAATTTATGTTCAAAATTCTGTTGATATATTTCATGGAGGTCTGTTTCCACTAACCTTTTAATCCAAAGTCTCCAGTTATTATCAACATCACTACTTCTGGTAGCATAGGCTGGGAAACACCTAATCAGATGGTGGGCGTTTACTGGTATAGTGATGAAAGAAGAGATGGGTCACAGGAAACCAGGAATGTTCAGCTATTCTGCAAGGGGAAACAGTCCATAATGCATTTAAGACTGGGTTCTAAACAAAAGAACGCACAAAAGTAGATTAAATTGTCAACCTCTTTTCATGCCAGATTTATCCAGAAGTTGCATACGAGACCCTCCTGAATGGTCTTTTAACTAAAATTGTTTGTACATTAGTCCTGAAACATGTATCTGAAAATGGGAACTCAAAGTTTGCACCAAAGTTTAAGACGTGTTGTGTTTCCACATCTTGCCAGCTGAGAGGATGGGTGAGATGGCAAAACCCTTTCATTTCCCATCCGTGGGTAACCACTCTTTCCTACTTTGCTGTCAAATAAACAATAGCAGGAGACAGGAGGTTTCATGTCCAGGTTGTGAATTGCTCTTGTACCTGCTGGTGCCCAGGACGACGAACTGAAAAAACATGCCTCTATACCGAATCTTGGAGGTGGTAGTGGCTGGAGCAAGCTCAGTGGGAAAAGGGAAAAATGCAAGAGAGGAACACGCATGAAAATGGGACTCTCACATATTTTCGGACATGAATCCCAGTATATCACAGCAGTTTCATAGACAACTGCACACCTTCCGACAGAAAGATGATGTGCCCTTCATTGAGGTGCTTTCCCTCTGAGGTCATGGCAGACCTGGCAATGTCTCATTGTAGATCTTCCCACCGAGTTAGTTAATGAGCAGGCATTTGGATAAACATGGCCAAAACATCCAAGGGTTGTTAATCTCCAAGTGCAAAATTATCTATTTCAACAGTGCTGGTAGAAGTGACTTTCAGCCTGCTTGTGCAACCTGGTCACATGAAGTGGTCTAGATGGTGTGCATCACCCCATCATTTAAGTGATGTCCAGCAGGAAGATTTGCAAGCTCACAGGGCGCCATTCCCAGAGCCCAGCCTCCTTTTCCTACCCCAATTCAGTTTCTCTCATCTTGAAAGTAAGAAGGCACATACAGGGGCTTGACTCTTATCACTCCGCCCTGTGGATAATGAAATCCAGAGTTCAATATAATTGTACCTGCACACATCAGCCACAAAGTCCAGGGCAAGGCTGCTTCGTGTATGGCGCGTGTGCGCTTCACGTGTGCTGCAAGGGCTCTGACAGGCAATATCAAGGCCAGTGCAGGATGGCGACTTGTTACTTCTCTGTCATCACTGAGGTGGTTGTCATTAATTCTCTGTGCTTTCATCCTTGTGTAGCGGCCGTATTCACTGGGGACTCACCTTAATGAGTGGCACTTAATACGTACGCAGGCTTCTGTCATTCTCTGCTGCCCACCTTCTCCTTCTTTCTCCTATTTTTCAGGCACCCCCTAAAAAGTCACAGGAGCTTCCACAGGGGGCCGCACACCAGGGAAGGCAAGGTGATGTGCTGTTTGTCTGAGGCAGATTTTCTGTGCCCAGGGCATTTCTGTAAATGAGAGGACTATTAAGACTCTAACAAAACCCAGATAAAGGGAAAGGATGAAGGGACAAAATGAATGAAACTGCCATTAAGCATAATGTAAGCAGTTTCTTCGTGTTATCTGAGGTTATCCAGGCTGACAAGTAAGCAATGCTGTTGTCACTTTAACAAAAGCCTGCCATCTGTATGCAATGGAGTGGAGCCACAGAAGTGCCATGTTTAAATGAACTAAAGCAAGAAAGAAAGCTCTTGACCAATTCAGTGAGGAAAATCAATGAGTTTGCTTTTCCAGTTAGCACAATTAGTGAGAAGTGCTCCCTTCTCCCTTGTGTTACTCCAATGAAAAATGCTTTATTTCTTCAGACTATTGCCCTCAAAACGCTCTTGCACTAATTCAAGTGAAAAGTTTTACCTTCCATCAATTGGGAATTTTACCATAGGAAACATGTCCAGTTCTTCTGTCATGATTACTTTTTTTTCTGCTTGGCTGCTTTGTTGATTTATAACAGCTTGCACTTTCAATGGCTGCTCAAGGATTTTCTCCTGTACTTACAGAATCTTTCAAGAGAGGGTTCAGGTGATTCTTTTGTCACTTCTGGTGATGAGAAGTTCATAGATAAGAAAAAGGATCCAGATTTAGGTCTGCTTGCAGCCCTTCTGGGAGACAGCAACTCAATGACTGCAGTTCTTGCAGTTTGTGAGGAAAAATGATTATCTGACAATTGGTCAGGAGCAGAATTTCATGCAGTGAATATTTGGGCCTCCCAGGCCAGAGCAACACAGCATTTTGGAGCCCACATCCACACTAAGAGCCTTCTCATGCATTGGTGGTAGGTGTTGGTTTGGCACTCTTGCACTGTAAGAGATAAACATAATGTTTTTATGGAGCCGGGGAAGGGGAGAAGGAAAGTGGGAGAAAATTGCCCAATGACTTCTAATAACCTAAGGTTACAGCCTCTCCTAGATCTATGCAGGACAGTTAAAATTTAAGGAATGGAAAGAAAGTAAATATTAATTCCTCCCTGTAAAATTAAAAGCTAGGCTAAAGAGGGCTGGGTTGGCAATTCTTTGGTATTTCTGACATCTCTGTGGATCTGAGCCTTGGCTCCATGCTCGTTTTCTGTATTAAAATAAATGACAGTACATCAGAGGAAAATCCCCCACACTTTAACAAAGCACTCAATATTACATGAATTTAGGACAGCAGTTAAATACTGCCATGTAACTGGATGCTTCCTTTAAAAGCAGTTTTTACACTATAAAATCAGCAACAAGAGATCTTTGGGTTCAATGGACCCCCATTTTTGAATCTGAAGATCCAAGATATACGCCACCTTGTCTGAAGCTTTGATCTTGTGTTAGAAAGAAAAATAGCACTATTACCATGTTGTTCAGGTCAGCTGACAGAGGATTTTATAGTTTAAGAATGCTTTTGAGATGCCTAAGTTGAGAAGAGAAGGATGTTGTGCTCCTCATTAAACAGAATAGGAGTTGTAGTTTGATCAACATGATGCTCCAGCTGAAAATAAAGCACCTAAACACAACAAAGCTAATAACTAATGAAAGACGATGAGCACTTAGTGACTGGCCAAACCTCTACCTGGCACAGACAACTTAATTACATTGCTTCATGATAACTTTGATGCTTGCAGGACTGAATGGGTCTGTTGGTTCCCAATTTAAATAATGATTTTTTTGAAAAATTTGAAAATGTTGGCCTAACCCAAAAATAATGGACACAGACATGAGATATTGTATGAAGTGCCAGCCTAGAAATACGTTTGTTGGGTTTTTTACAAGTAAAAGATGTTTTAATCCTTTGAAACATGATTAAACGTCAAAGAAAATGCTGCATTGCCAAGCTTCAGTGCTCAAAAAAAATGCTGTGCTATATGCTCTCCTCTCAAATGCAAGATGTTAGTCATAACATTATTTGTATATAGATATATAGATATATATATGGATATAGATGGGAGAAATATACATGTATTCAAACATATAGAGACACATATGTAAACATATATATGTACATATGTGTGCAGATATATATAAACACATTAAAGGAGGTCCTCATTTCTCCTCTTCATTTGTAAGCTTCAAGTACCTGCTTCTCAAGTGAGCGACTATTTTTGTTCAGTTACTAGTGCACGCAAAATGTCTTTTTTAATTTGTTTTTTTTTTAGATTTTGTTTATTTATTTGGGTTTTTTGTTGTTGTTTTAGGTTTCTAACACAGTGTGAAAAACTGTTCTTGACATCACACTATGTTTAAAAGGACTGGAGTGCTAAAAGAAGAAGTTAAATGCTATGCAGACTTAGTAGATTATTTGGTTTGGTTAACAAAAACCTGCAAACTGTTGAGAGGAATGGGAAATAATTTCATTACCTTTCACAATTATTTCCAAGACTGCACATTAAATTAAAAGAAACTTTTTGAAATCAAACTCTTTTATTCTGGAAATGCCAGCAACGGATATTTCAACAGGTAGATGTCGTGTAAAAACCTCCACTGCCCAGAAGAAATCCAGGTGAGCCATTACAGGCTGGGTATAGTTGTTGCTTCAAACACTGACACCAAAGGCTTGGACTGAGACTGCTGCTGGGATGGGGCAGGTCTCTGTTCAACCATGATCTCACCTTGTCCATAGGTCACATGCAAATATTTAATCTTACCTATACAAATGTAGATAAATATTACCGTTAATGTGACATTTTGTAAGGGCTGTGTAAATTAAAGATGTGTGGATTCTTTTTTTGTAGTAGGCAGGTGCACAGGTTAGAATAAATTGGATGCCAGCCCAAATCGCTGTGGCCTCTGGAGTTCCGTGCAAGCCTCCTCTGACAGTGTTCCTGGTGCACCTCAAGGTAAAGGTTATGCCAAGTTGAAAGTCATCCCTAGGATGTCCTGAAATGGGTTGCTGGTCTTACACCACAGAATTTCTAAAGTACAAATGAGTTAAATCTCTTAGAGCTACCACAAATTTGGCAAGTATTTCTGCTCAGAGAATTTTTGTTGTTAGCAAACCCAAACCTGGAACTTGCTGGCAGACAACACACATATGTGCTAGCATCTGTTTTAACTTTGGTTTTAATGTCTAAGGTAATTATTTAAAATGCTGAAATATGAACAGAAATGAGATAGAGCTTCCTTTAATGTTCCCTTTAAAAGATATGGGTATTTCATTTTTTTCACTTAATACTGGCAGAAAAATCCTGATTGAAATAAAATTCCAACACAACTAAGGAAAAATATTAAATCTTTGGATGAATATTTTCTCCCAGCTTCAAACAAGGTCTGCTTTCTTTGCACAGGAGAGAGTAAGAGAACCAGAGTTTCTTTTTCCCTCAAAAAGAAATCATCGTTACATACATGCTGAAATTATAATTTTCTTTTAAGTCAACACAAAATAGGCACGTCCATCTTTTAAGCAATAAGAGTGATTAAGGCATATATTTCAGCAAGTATCTGGATGAATCTTAATTGTTCTTATCTGCCTTACAAAGTGTGCCTCGTTTCCTAGAAATGTAGTCACTTCAATGGGGCTTTAGAAATCTTGTGTGTTGCAAAAAAAAAAAAAAAAAAAAAGAACTAAACTAACTCATAGTTACCTACAAGGATCATGTGAAAATAAATACCCTAGCAGTGAAACTTGCTTTAGAACTTGGCCCTTTATTTATCCATCTCCAGTTACATTTGTGCTATTATAGGCATAAGGATGAGTTATCTACCAAGGTTACTGTCGCTGTTGCCTGGTGCAGGGAAACAAGAAGTACATTTTAGTGTTTTCACCAAGAAAAATGTGTAAATTTTTTATATGCCTCTGACTTAGTTTGGGTGGTTTTATTTCCTTGCTTCTTTTACATCTTCATACTGCAGTTCTGATGTGAGAGGTGGTACAGACCAGTAGCAATGTGCTAGGCTTTTAAAAACCATTATATAATCAGTAAAGAATCAGACATGGTAAAAAAATAATCATGGTCTGTGTCAAAATAGAGCAGTTTGGACAGAACAAATTCTCTGATCCATTGTAGATAGCCCATTTTAAGAATTATTGATATCTTCCCCCTAGAAGATACCAAGAAATAAATTCCTGGTGGGTGCAATGTCTTGTGGACATGAGATGTGCCTTTTCTAAAGAAATGCACTTTTCATGGGGCATTCCCTTAAGAAACATTGCCAGTGGGAATAAAATGAACATCCCTAAAATGAGGGTCGTGCTTCTAAGAATTTGGGCCTATCTGCCTGCTTTTTGTCTGACCCTAAAGTACATCTCAGAAGGTGTAGTAGTTAATACAGATACTGGGTACAATGTACCTTCTTGCAATTAGTAAAAAGTGCTGTTTTGCAATTAAAGGGTGAAGTGGGGCATGATGAACATATGGAAAGGGAGACCCTTAATAAGTGATAGAGCCTTCAAAAGAAATTGCCAATTAGTATGCATTTGATGTGTACTATACCAATTTTAAGACTCTGCCTGAAATAAATTGCTATGGTGGGTTTTCGAAGGAGTGGTGAAATTAGCATTTACAAAGGGGGCAATTTTCTGTCTTCTTGACTCTGTTAAATGGAGGAAATAACTTTCAAGAGTGAAGCAGTAGTTAGCCCATCAATCATCCTCACAGCTGGAAACTGGGGATCCCAAATGCTGAGATGAGTTAATCTGTCAGTTAATAAATTCATAGTGGCACCATATGGTGCTGAGCCACTCCACACTGTGGCAAGGACAGCACTGTTTACACAAGCATGCTGCTTTCTCAGGTACCTCCCCACTGGCAGATCCCTTTGTTTGTCAGGATCAATTCACTTTGCACAGTAATTTGACTGAACTGATCAGTTGGGAGGACATAATTGCTGGCTAATCCTGGGTAATCCTGTCCTACCCAGATGGAAGGAACAAAGGGTGCTGGCAGCAGGCAAGTTTCTTTCTCCATTCTGGAGGATGCTGTCTCTGGACATGATGGACTTTGATTAAAGCTGATGGTAGGCAGATCTGTAGCCTGTACCACCTGTAAGTGACAGAGATAACAGGACGACCTACAGGGAAGCTAATTTACATGTCCCAGCCTGGCCGCTGTCCTTGATTGTCCTAACTGAGAGAGGAACACACACAAAAGTCAGTACTACCAGTTCCAATGCTGACTGGCTGTTCTTTACAAACCAAATGAGGAATCATAGGCTGGTAAGCAATAAATAATAACCCCCCTTCCAACGTGTTTAAAATCACTTGAGCAAAGCAATTTAGTACAAGGCATGAACAGGACATTTCTCTGAATCAGATAAGGCCACACCCAGACTTGGCTAGGCACCGCAGAATATGTAACTTTCTAGTTTTAACTTCTATATTTCTCAGTTTTACAATTATGTTTGAAACCACTAATTCTAAGTACATTGATTACATTTTAACTGGAGTAATGAAACTCTAATCAGCCAGCAAATATACAAAGTATTCATTTTAATATTTTCTTTTTAATCAAGCTTCTTTTCTATAGCCAGTGACTTTCTGATTAGTCTCCAGCAGAAGTGGTAGAGTCTTCTTTCACTTTAAAAACAGAATAAAATAAAATAAAATAAAATAAAATAAAATAAAATAAAATAAAATAAAATAAAATAAAATAAAATAAAATAAAACAATCTTTTTTTTAAACAAGCATAATAAATAACAAATTTCAAAATATCAAAATTATATGTATTTGGAATTTGTAATGCAGCATGAAATAGATTTCCCCAAAGGTGGGATCATAGCACAGAGAAATACAATCCCACCTTTTTAGGCAGTTTCCCCATCTTGTCTTCATAGCAGCTTTTTAGTATAGGGTTGTGGGGACTTTTCTTAACTTTTGGCTTGCTGTTCATTTCAGTTTCTTAACTTTTACCTTGGGTTATTTCAGTCCCTTTGAAGTCTGTGGACTGAAATTGATGGATAAATATGACCTAGTATGTAGAAAAAGCCCCCTCTCTGAGTTATATCTCATGAACTGAAAGAGATAGCTAATAGACAATTGGCTTGTGAATGTAAATGTTTTGTATCTATTATGTTCATTTTATGGTACTTCGCTTTTGGATATTCATTTTAGTATGCAGAACTCATCATTCTGACAGCCAAAAAACTGTGAAATGTCTCTTTCCCTCCCCTCTTTCCTCTTCCATGTCCCCAAAACCTGCTCATTCATTTCAACAAAGATGTACTGGAAGGAAGCTTGGACTCTCCGGAGCATTTTGCCAGAATTCTCCCAAACTTCTAGAAAAGCTTGTCTTGTCTCTTTACAGCAGTGAAAACTAGAGTTTAGGAAACTACCGTTCAGCAACCTTCTAGGACGAATTAGAAAGGATCAGTGGCAAATGCCTTCAAAATCAAGGGAGGCAGATTCCACAGCATTATATAAAAGGAAGATGTGATTTATTCAAGATGTAGAGCAGACAAAGGCAGAGAGGATGACCTCAGTAAAAGAGCATCCCTTCACCTGTACTTTTTCAGAAGGTGGTTTTATGTGAAAAATACATGTGAGAGAGTGTAAATAATGGAATATATGTCCCTTATCTTCCCCTGCTGCCTTTAACGAAAAGAACTTCAAAAGAACATTTATAAAACTAAATTTATTTTATACATAAAAGTAAAAGAAAATATTTCCTGCATATTAGCAATTGTGTTTTTAAATCCCTTAGTATATTAGTTCATACACAGTGTAGTATTAACTACAATAGAAAATTCTTATTGCAGGGTATGATTTCATGATTAAATGAATGATGGAACTTTTGAGGAGGGAGAGAAAAGGGAAGCCTTGTAGATATTAGATTTGAGCATGGATCTGTTTTCAAAATGATAGCCAAAAATATATATTAATGAAGATATTTTCATTAGATAATTTCAAATTTAAGAAAAATTATGTTGACATACAAACCCCTCAAAAATTTGTTGTATTAACCATTAGCTGTTTGATCTACAAAATTGCAGTTCAGTGGCCTGAAAATAGAACATTCCACATGCTTATAACATGTACAGCACTATATACATTAAGTATGTAATATATAAAAGGATCAGTTTGTTTATACCTGCTTTCATTTCAAAGCATGTATTTTGCAGCTGAGCTCTGCAAACCTTTCAAAAGCTGTCTTCCAAATGGAAATACATATATATCTTCATATGGAAAGCAATAAAGGCATTTTTTCATATGGAAAGAATGTGGAAAGGGGTTCCATATTCTGGGTCGTCGGTGTTGATTAATTTTTTTTCCTTTTTTTACTGACTTTATATACACAGAGAATGGAAAAAAATGGCAGGATATATAGAGACAGCCTCCTTGCTACTTGTGAATTCCCGCTAGGCTTGTCCTCTCTCTGGGAAACACACAGAGAAGATACCTGAGGTCACAAGTGCTACCCAACAGAGAAGGGACAGATGGATACTCTTACGAATCCTTGGCAATGGTAGCACTAAATTGTACTTACGATTAAAACTTAATTTTATTAAGAGAATATATGGTTAGTATAGTACAGAATTTATTTTTATGGCACTGGTTCTCTTCAAACAGATAGAATATAGTACAACTTATAAGTAATGTAATTTAGAGTTTATAATAAAACTGATTTTCTGGACAGCGCTCTGTACTGTTGTGCCTCCCTCTCCTGTGCTGGGTCTATCACCACCATTGGGCTGGCCTGGGACCTTCAAAGCTGGTGAGGAGCGGAGTAACCAGCCTGGTGCCCAGGGACCTTGAGGAAGAGGAAGAAGAAGTCTGTTTGTTTCATCTGCTTAGTGCACAGAACCTGCAGGCCCTGATAATGTGGGGAACGGGACAAATACATGACCCACAGGGTCACAGAGAGTGGCTACTTGCCTCATAAAATGGTGGTAGTTATGCTGACCACATTACTGTGGTTCGAGCTGGGGGAGCAGGTCACAGGCAGCTGTCACTCATGCAGATGAGGTCAGTGTTTTGAAGACTCACATCCTGGAGACCCTCAAAACCTCCTTGATTGTGATCCAATCTTACCCGTGAGCCTCTGCAAGAGCAGACATGAAGTACCATGGATGTCCTTTCCCAAGGACTGTAAGGGCCTCATCTACATTTTTCGTTCCCAAAACCAAAGAGAAACATCCTATGCATGAGATGCAGTGACAGAACACCACCTAGTGAACACAGCTGGTTCAGTTTTACCTCCATTAGCTCTTTCCTCTCTTTCAGAGACACAGGAAAATACAGCAACCCTTCACCAAGGAGTATCTATTCCACATACCTCCAGTTTCTGACACGCGCAGCAGGACCTTGGGGAGGAGTTCCAGTCCAGAGCTTTTGATTGCACAGCTGAATTTGGGCAAAGACAAAGCACTCAGAGGTTCCAGTCTCAAAAAAGCAGCTACATCATTGTCTCAAGGCAAAATGAATACCCAAATTGCCCTTCCCAACAGTTTCAATAACTTTTTGATTTATTAAGGTCCTTATGCAAAAATGAGATTGCAGAAAGTGCGTAACTTTGTGTCTCACCATCTTGCAGTGTCCACAATACTGACAAAGAAACAAAGAAAACAGCAAATTTTGATTGATTTGCTATCTATCTTTAAAGGTACCTGAGTGCTGCTTTTCTGTTTTGCTTGAACATGTTCTTTGGACGTACTATAAAGGCAAAATAGAAACCTCTTTTGCCTTGTGCATGTAAAGAATCAAAATTAATTGGACTAGAGCTGATATCAAATCGATCTTCTGATATGTAAAAGATGTGATTGCTACAAAGAATTGAACAATATGAATATTTCTGGTTTTTATTTGCTGAATATAATCCTCCTCAAAGAAGAGACCTTCTTTGCAAGAATTCCTTTCATAACCGCACTTCTAGAGCTTGAAATTCTTGGCTTCAATTGCAGGAAAAGTTTTTCCACTTTTCTTTTGGGGAAAAATCATCCAGCTCCTGTATTTTTTCAGTCAACCATGTTTTCTCAGGCTCTTAGTAAATCAGCCTCCCCAAGTTCATGTGTTTCTTATAGACAATATCTCGTTGTCTACTAATTGCAGACAATTTAAGCTAAATTTTTTTCATATTTCTGGGAAGAAACCTTAGTGTGACCATGCAACAAGGAGCAGCAGAAAAGGACTGGAATTGTGCAGGAATTATGAACAATTCTCTCCTTCCAGTTACACTTGTGTAACTAAGAGTGGAATTTGAGGCATGGCTATAATGACCCAGAGCAGCAGGTTTGCTTTCTTACCTGCTTATATCTTATCCATTACTCACCGTGTTTTGAAGGTTTATGCCAGAATATTGAGTGCAGGTACAGACAACCATTATCATCACGCTAATTGATGGATATTTTGCTTCATCCCACGACTCCCAGGTACAAACTGATGACGCCAGGTTGGTTCTGCAGACCCAGTTGTTCTTTTGGAGGCACAAAATATAAAATGGATCACATTGTCCTGCTAGGCTGCACTGTCTGGTTTGCAGAGTACATAGCAACAAGTGGCCTGTTAAATGATGACAAATCCTTTAGCTCCTGGCTTTAGACCTCTGACCTCTTGACTCCCTGCCTGTATCCAGGGAGCAGTCTGGGGAGAAGAATGCAATAAACAGCTTGTAATCTAATAGTGTCAAAAGAAATTACATCAAAACCAGCTGTTACACTACTACTCATTAAAGACCGACGACATGTTAACTAAAACAGGGCCTTTTTACTGTGTGGGCTTTTGCAATTGCTGAGAGTCCAGAGCTGCTTCCCCCTCCACACACACTTTATGGAAACAGCAGTAAATGTCATTCTAAGTAAACATGTCCTATTGTCCCTTAAATTATGAGCAAATTGTGTTTGATTGAAGTCTCTTCTCTCTTATTTTAATTTACCATGTTTCTCAGCTTTGAGCATTATGCATTCCCAGCTTCACAGCTCAGAAGTGACTCAGCACGTAACTCCTGCTTTTCAGTTGCTCTGACTGTTATTTATACTTCGCTTTTATTATAATTTAGAATGTCTCTGTTTTTCTTTTGGAAACCTTATCTACAGGACCATAGGAAATAATGTCTAAATTTGCCTTGCTGGTTTCAGTGCTGGCACCTGAAATGATTTTAGGCACAAGTTAAAGCAGACTGTGCCCAAGAGTGGATGTCAAAATTATACCATGGGAGGTTTCAAATACATGCAGCATCTTTCTGTTCATACACTCATGCATCCAAAATACAGAAAACTAGCAAGCATCTCAGAATTGTAGAATCACTGAATCATTTAGGTTGGAGAAGATCTCTAAGATCATAGAGTCCATGCATTAACCCAGAGCTCTCAAGCCCACCACTAAACTGTGTCCCTGAACAACACATCTACACATCTTTTAAATCACTCTGGGGATGGCGACTTCACCACTGCCCTGAGCAGCCTGTGCCAGGGCTTGACCTTTTCAGTGAAGAAGTTTTTCTTAACATCCCATCTAAACCTCTCCTGGCACAACTCAAGGCCATTTCCACTTGTTCTATCACTTGCTAATTCAGAGAACTGACTGTCATGCATGGGGAGAAAACAAAAAAAACGAAGGAGCATGATGGTGTAGGAGAAGCTCAGAAAGGAATGCGTGCTGTTAAACACCTCTTAAGAGTCCTTCAAATCCCAAATAGCTGTCTATGGAATATTTGAACAAGAGTATAGATGGAAAAGACAGTTCCTGAGAAGGAGGTTCAAACTTTTTTCACCACTTCTATTTTCACTGCTTTCACCACTGTCATCTCAATGTTTTTCTTCAAATCTCCACTTGTTGCCATTCCCTCTAACACTCTATGCTATTTCCATGCCATTCCCTCTAAAATTCAATAATCTCTCTAATCAAACTCTATGCTGTAAACTAAAGGGAAAGAATAGTACAGGAAGTTCAGCCAGAAACTTCAGTGAAGCCATATATTTATGGCTTCATAAATAATAATTTTAAAAAGGTATTACTTTAGGTCACAGAGAACAGTTGTTTTCAGAAAATGTTTATCCAAAAACACCAATTGTGTCTCCTGTTGATGCTTGTGAAAAGTAGTTAAAAGCTGAGGAAAGCTGGCAAGATGAGGCAGCTATATGTGAAGCCAGATGATATTCCCAAAACACAGAGGAGATTCTATGCCTCCTTCTGGTGAGGAAGAGATAGAGAGGAACACCTAGTCTAGAGAAAACATATGTAGAGATATATGTTAATACATGTTAGTATACATAGAGACCTAAATTAAGTCTATCTGTAGGTGTCTAGTACCTGTCTCAGCAGTCTGCTTACTTTTCCAAGCCTGTCCGAGCTTACAATACAGCAATGTGCTCAGAGGAGCTTGTTCTGTAGAAACAGGCACTTACCTTTTGTTATTCATTATAATACAGGATTAAACAGATAACTGTTTAATATGACAATTTGGTATTTTGTTGGGAGGAATGGGTGAGCTCTGAGCCTATGCACTAAAATTTAGGCAAAGGAATGCACAATGGGTCACCCAACAAATGTAAAACAGCTGGGCAAGAGAACAGAATTAAATTTTAGGGTTTAAAAGGTATATATTCTTTAGCTTTATAGATCTGATTAGAGACAAAGTGGTTTAGGTACCCAAAATGTATTTTGTTACATTTCAAACCTCCATCATATGTAGGACCCAACTGAACTGTCTTCATTTAAGAGAAACTTTATCAGCAAAAGGACGATTGTCTTGAGGTTTCCCTTTCCCAAGCTCTACATTTAACTGATTCGCTTGCCTTTTTTTAAAATTATTTTTTATTTTTTATTTTTAATATAGAAAACAAGACTGAGAAATATGCTTTCAGGAGTATATGTGTGTATTTACCAACAAATTAGGTAGTAGTGCCACTCCATTTATTTATTTGTTTTCAATTACTGTAAAAATACATTCATTCCTGAAATGTGGAGGATAGAAAATTATTGGCCAGGGAGAGCAAATACCACTATTTCGGTTTAGATCATTTATTTCAGGTTGGTTTTGGGATACAGGGAGATTTGTGAGCCATCCTCACTGTCACACACCATAGAATCACGGAATCAAAGAATCATTGTGGAATCACTGAAACACAGAACAGTCTGGGCTGGAAGGGACCTTAATGATCATCTCAATCCAACCCCTCTGTCATGGGCAGGGACATGTTCCACTAGACCAAGGTCTAGCTCTAAGCCCCTTCCAACTTGAACTTAAACACTTCCAGACATCCATTCCCTGCTAATGCCTCACCTGCCTCACAGTAAATAATTTCTTCCTAAAACCTGAAACTCCCCTCTACTATTTTAAAACCTTTCCCTCTTCATTCTATCACTACCTGCCCATGCAAAAAGTTGCTTTCCACCTTTTTTATAAACTCCCTTTAATAACTGAAAGGCCACATCTATCTTACTTCCAGTTTGCTGAAAAACTCTCTCAGTCAGCCTTCGGAGTCCAGCTGTCTTGTGCATCACTAAAAACTACACATGCATGAGACCAGCAGGTGAGATCTGCTTTGTCCCCCCGAAGGCCTGTGATGACCTCTGACACAATGCTGGGCTCACAGCTGAAGCTGAAGGCCAAAACATTTTCATTCTGTAAGAGGACAACAGGCACAAGCACTGCTTCAGAGAAATGCTTCTGCCTAGATGCCGAAACTGTGAGAACCTGTTAAGAAGCAAAGTTATGGCCAAGGACTATTGGTCTGCTGCAGTTAAAGAGGCCCATTAATACTATTCTACTCCTGAAGTAATAGTTCTTTTAACGCCTCTTTTTGGCCACAAACCTGTGCACTTTCAGAATGTGCTAAAACATATGAAAGGCAGAATTTTCCAGTGGCCTCCTTGATGATGCACTGGGTAGAGAAATACTCATCAAAAAATTCTTAATGGTTCCACAGCCACTGTTTTTGCAAAGCAATATTGGCAAATCTTTTATTTTCTTTTCTGTGCTTAATCACCTCTGTGAAGTCCTTATATAGTTCCTAATGCTCTAAACAAAGTATTCCCAGCATTACTTCTCTTCCTCATAGGAAATTTAGCTTTCTGAGGTGGATTAACAAGTCAGTAGTCTACAGAAGTCTAGTGTGTTCAGCTAAGCATTAGTGCTTACAACTGGCAGGAAAATAATTAAATAATCTATAGTTGAAAATAAAACTCAGGAAAATGCTCCTGCTCCCTCTTATATTTTGTGCAAGTTTTCGGTGCTCAGAACCGGATCATTTTTTCTATAACTAGAAAATGCACTGTGTGCAAACAAAAGTATTTTATAAATGCAGAATGGGAGGAATCTAAGTTTATACTCTTTTCTGTAACTGCCTCTGTATATTTAACACAACACCCTTGCAAACTGATTTTCTTTTTATAAATAAGTACAGCTACGAGCCATTTGAGCTACTCTGGAAAAATACTAAGACAGCTGCTCATTTATATTAAACCTTCCTTAAACCACTCCTTCCTTAAACCACTCCTTGTATCCATAAGACCTGTAAGGGGATCTTAAAATGTTTGGAAGTATCATTTAGTCTCAGATCAAAAACCTCTGCCCTTTTTTACTAGCTCGAAAGCAAACCGATGGGAGACTCCAAGTAAGAACGACAACATAGGAAAATTAAAATAAAGGCAGTAATACAGAAGCACTGGCTTAAACTGACAGAGTCAGAATAGGACCTGACACCCTGTTGGTCAGGGTGATGGCAGCAGTCTAATTAAATGGTGGCTGCAGTCCTGTTGGAGTGATGGATGTGGTTCTGTCGAAGCAGTGATCCTGCAGTGAAGTCTGGTCCTTCTCTGGACGTCCAGTGGTGGTTATGGAGCTCTTGTCCTCTGGAAATCCAGTGGTAGGTGCTGCTCTGGTGTGCTAAACCTCAGATTATATCCAGGTTTGAAGGTTTGCTTCCTCCTCTGGGTGGAACATGTCACAGTGGGATGATGTAATTTTATGAGTCATTCTGTGAGAGCTTGATGGTCCACTAGCAGAGACAGCCCCCGGAGGGAGTTATCAGGGCTGACTCATGGAGGAGATGAAGAACACTGCCCCACCTGTTTTAACAGCTTATGAAGATGGTAACAGTGGATACATACTGTTGGTTACATCTTACATTGTAATTTAAGACACCTTTGTAAAGTGTAAAGTAACATTAGCACAAATGCCTGTTAAATTAACTCTTTTTAACAGAAAGCATCTGACTGAGACTGCAAAATTATATCCTTTTTCGTTCTGCAGTGACCTGAATTTTCATTTTACATTATTATCTTACTGATGGGAATAATCTTCATAACTTTGTCAGTACCTCACATGGGCCCTGAGCATGGTTTTTCTGCCATTATTTGTGAAAGCCAAGTTTGGTCCTCTTTTCCTTTCTAAAAAATATTTTGTAGACTCTAATGCAGTTTTTAGAGACCACCAGTGCAGAAACTGACAGCCTTCAGGGTGAAGGCATCTTTGGCTGAGTCACTTATAAACTACTGCAACTAAATGACAATTTACTAGCATGCAAAGCCATCAGAAATGCATAGCTGAGTGACTGTGAGTGCACTGGAATGACATATTTGATCTCATTTGCTGTTTATTTTATATGCTTAAGTTTATCAATCAAAGCCTATAAGCTGAGGGCGACTGAGAGAGCTGTTTGAAATCTAACAGAAGTCCTCCTCCACTCAATACAGCATATGAAAAGGTATAGATACAATTTAAAATAATATAAATTATGAAGCTGTACCTCAGCTATTAAGGCTGGTGTGTTTCTCTCTAGCAGTTAGTAAACTGCCTCAGAAGGAAGAGAGCTATACCATCACATGCATATGTACACAACTGTATGTATATCATTTCAGTGTATCTGCCATGAACATAAATGCCTGTCACTTAAACCCTGCTCATCTATCAACCATATCTAATAGATGTATCACAAATAAGCAAAAGAAAACATGGTCATACAGATATACATTTAAATGTCAGTTGTGTATAAATCCATACAAACATTTATGTATAAATCTGTAGATATTTTACATATGTTTATATTTCACAGGTCGATCATATGGATTTATAATGCTCTATTTGTGTATGTTAAAACAAGGAAAACAATAGAAAAATATGCAAATGAAGTTTATAAACATATTTATCTGTGCAAATGCAAGTGGGACCTGTCACTTTCATACAGTGGATCTAACTCTTTCCTCCCATATATTAGTCTTGAACTGTTATCATTTGGTTGACAAGAAATGTATTAGTACAGATTTACTTCAGCACAGAAAGCCTGAGATTCCAGATTCGCAAATTTAGTAGTTAATAGGATTCATTCCTGAGATAATAGATTTGGAAAAACTAAGTCATGTCTGCTGCATTTCCTCCTTTATTTGCTATTTGATACTGTATCATGATGCCCCATGGAAAATACTTGCAAAATAAGCTCAGTAACTTGGTGGGTTAGTGACAGAATATCTGTGATCTTGTTAAAAGTCATAGCTGGACTAAAATTTCTTCCCTTTTTGTTCGACTTATGCTAAAATCTCACTGAAGAACTCCTGTAGAAATATTTTGGAAGATGAACAAGGTCTGAAGAGCAACTTGTACATAATGTCAAAGGAGAATAGGAAAATAAAACCTGTTTTGTTCATATTCCATGTGCTTTTGCTTTATATTTGTCATAAATCATTCCAGTTCTCGTATACTCTCTGTTCAGGCTTCTTCAGAGCCTGTAGTTAATAAACCACCTAGTAAGAAAACTCCTTTTTTTTGTTGCTGAATTGAACCTGATCTTCATATGAATTTTCCAAAGAAAATTTAAAGTCTTTTAAAGCCTTGTTTCATGTAGCCATCATTTTATACAGAATGAAAGTAATACCCATTTCCTTACCATAAACAGTTATCCATGAATTGTTGCTCTAGCACTTTCACAATTAATGTAATTTGCTGACTTACAGGTAAAAAATTCAATGAGTATTCCATAGTTGAAAAGCAGAAATACACCCAGTTCTGACTCAGTACACTGAAAGTACTGAGTTTTTCTATTGACGTCACCTGATGACAGTTTTGACTTATTATTTAGGAAGATCATGGGGTAGTTGCATATTTTAGACTGACTTCATCAAAATCAGTATCTGTTTTCTGAATTCACCATTGTTACAATTCACTCCTGTTTTTTAATCTCAAATTTGTCCACGTGTTGTTTCCAACTTCTGAAGAAATGCAATTAACAAGTAAAAGGGGAGTAGCCTCTCCACAAATAATTCCACATAACTGTGTTAGAAATAAAATATTAACAGTATTTTCAATAATGTGGGTGATGAACTAATGAAATATTTTATTCCTTCATGTAAAACAAAACGTCATCCCTCACAGGAATATCATGTCAGAGACAGTGCTGCCAAAATGAAGCATTTTCTGACACCTAATGATTCTGTGACAGTTGTGTTTCTATTTAAGGTAATATATGAGGTATAATACATATTAAACTAATTTTGAACCTAATGTAGAAGACCTGAAAAATTTTTACACTCACAAGGTATTCTAACATTTTGCCAAAAAGTACACTGCTGTTTGATTTACAATCAGATCTGCAATCAAAGGTCTGATACTTGCCATTCCCATCGGGAAATTGTAGCTGTTGCTGAAGGTGCATAGTTCCATAAGAGAGGCAGGTGACCTAATCACACCCTAGAAGTATTGGTTAGACCTTCTAACACGCTCTCATGAAATCTGTTTTCCCAATTCTGTGTGACACTTGAAAATACATTTGCATTTCATGCATTCCTCATCATTTGAGGTTTTTGGTTTGAGTGTGGAGTGGGGTTTGGCATTCTTAAATGTTATATATGAAATTTAATAGTTGGCCTTTGCATATTCAAACTGTCCAGTAATTAAGTTAGAAGTTATAAAGTTGTTCTCATAATTAACCAACCAGAAGTGTTTTACCTAGTTCATTGTTAAAACCCCAATTGTTAAGAAATCCCCACGTTTGTTCCCTGTTTTCCCTTTTAATCCCCAAGATTGTTAAAAGTGTAATGTTCTCCTCATTTCTACGTATGTTCAACGTTCTTGTAAACCTCTGATGTCGAAAGTTATGTTTTCCTGTTAAATTTGATGTTTTTAACAAAAGTTTAACCCCTGCAAGTTTCCAAATAAGTTCTGGGGTTTGCTAACCAGTAAGCCTTCGTAAGGGACAACCTGCTGTTTTTAGCTTTCAGCTGCCACCCTGCAACTGGGCTCCATAGCAACCGGANTTGCCAGGCCTCTATCTCTACTCAGAGACATTTTTAAAACATCTTTAGACCCGAGGCTAGCTGGAGTCACCCCAGCGTTGCAGGTTTCCTGCTCTGGGAAGTAAGCCGGTTCGGCAATTGCGGTCTCTGATCACTGTGGACCCGGATTTTTTTAGTTTTATTTTTGTCCTGGACTTGTTTTGTTTCTTACCTTGTTTATAATAAACAGTTTTAATTTCTTTAAGAAATGAGAGTTGCCTTGTTTCTAACGTTAAAGTAATACTTGTGAAACACCAGCCTGTATAGATTTTAGTTTGCTAGTGAAGCACGCTCTACAAGAAGCTCTGTAGTGTTGGGACACTTTGCAAGAGTTACAGACTTCATTTTGATTTTAAGGAAAAAAATAAAATCAAGATGTGTTAAAAGCTAATTATATTCCAAGGACTCTAGAGTACGTGGAAGTGAGTGTCTTTATTACGCTTTAAAAGAAAGTTGGCAAACAATACAGTCTGAAACAATACTGGAAGTTTAGTCTTCCAGTTTACCATTCTTGTAATCCTAGGGGCAAATTCTCCAAGCACAATCTGCTTCCAGTCTTTTTGTCATCAGAGCGGAAACATCAGTGCCCTTTGACATGGCATTAGCTGTCAAGTGAATCAAGGGGACTGCGCCACTGGGATGAAGGACAAAGTTGGAGCTGCACTGGAAAGAGCTTCAGATCCTACTGAGCATGAGGAGTCTCCCAGTGATCCCAGGATGCTCAGTTTCTGCTTGGCGCTTGGTTTTCCTGGATCCAAACGCCTTTCAGAACTCTGCAGTGAAGTGCTCATGCTTGACACACTGCTTGTTGAGATATCACTGTGTCGCTCATGCTTAGCATCTTTAGAATAGATGTGTCAGTCGAACCAGTAAGAAAATAGAAAACTTCCAACAGTCTGAAAACAACTGAATAGAAGGATTTACATTTCCTACCATGGGAGAAAACGTGGAATGAAGTCTGATAAAAGTATGGCAGTTTCTAGACAGATCAAATGAAAGAATGACTATAATTGTCTCTGTATTGATGTTGCCTTGTCTCATCAAAACAGCCCCAAACCACTCCTTTTCAAATCATAATTTTCTTTTGTATGGCTTGTTTGTAACTCTGACAAGAATTGTATTACCATATAAATCAAAAAATGGGTGTGATTTTACTTGTCCTCCTCCTCTTTGCATGCAAAGTCCAATAACAACAATGCTAAACTTTATTCTAACAGTAACATGGAAAATTCAAAAACATAATTTAATGTAAGGTATATACATGGTCCATCTGTACTTTTCAGAGTATGTCTGCTTTAGAAAAACTTGGTAATAATGGTCCCCTTTTCAGTATTTAGGTTCTCCAAAGGATTTGAAGCCAAATTTTTGGCTGGGTGAGGCTCCTTCTCACTGCCCAGGATTGGCCAAACTGATTGCATAATTGTGAACTTCGAAGCCTGGTGGGTTCCCCGTTTCTCGGGAAGGTTCCTGTGCTCTCGTGTTACCAAAGCAACCAATGCCGATTATGGCATGAGTGCAACTCTTGGTTCATGCTTATTATCCTTAAGTTAGCTTGCAGTTGTGGTATCCTCCAAAATCACCACTCCTAAGTGAAAACTTGTGGAGCAAACTCAACCTTGTACAAACGACCTAAGCTTCTCTTTGTAATTCATCCGAGAAGAGTACTGATGACTGAAGGGTGTCCCTAAAACCTCTCAACTGCATTCTTGGAGAATCTTAGCTGCCCTGATAAATACTCATTTCTTTTCCTTCGCCAGACTATTTTTCTCTACAAAACACATCAGACTTGATTAAAATCTCCCTAATGCTGTAGACTGGTTTCTGGTTTGGACTTGAATGCTTTCAGCCTGCCAGAAGTTTTCAGTGCATGGAAGAAGTATTGCAGCAGAAAGAACAAAAAATGGCTTATTTTTTTCTTACCTTGTCTTCTCCCATGCCTCCTGAATGAGATATATTTATCAACATAATTAAGTTTGTGGCTTCTTATGGGACAGATAATTGGTCTTCCTTGTTACTGGAAAACATAAATTCCGTATTAGGAAGACCATGCTTCTCAAAGTGCTTACACGTGCATTTGTTCACCATTTCACTAAAAAAGGATAAATCTGTTAACAGTAGCACTGCAGCTACCTCAGCAGCTACCTAATTTTCTGTATGGGTCATTGCACCATGGCACATACAGAAGAATATCATATCAATCTTATACCTTCTATAAGATACCCTGTTTTAAATTATATGTGTTTAAACACGTGCATCTATAGGAAAAAATCTGGCAAAACACAAGTCATTAGCTGTTAGGTGGATGCATTAATTGACTCAAAACATACAAAACTACTTTATTTGCTCTGCTGCTGGTCCAGATTCAATTCGAAACAAGTTTAATTTCATTTGGGAAGATGGCAGGTTCTTTGCATTTTGAACATTTAGATTTACTTAACTACTCCTTTTTCCTCCCTCATATTAAAGAAGCGGTTAAAATTTGATTAATATCTTCCGAATTTATAAAAATTACAAGAGAAAAACTAATCCAGCTCAGATCACTTATCTGCATCAAACGAGTTTCCTGCTGACTTTGTAATATTGTAAAGTTGTGCAGAAGGAATACAGTGAAATACCCTTCAGAGCCTTTCAAAATGATGTTGTCTTTAGAAACTGGATTAAGAAATACTTTATTGCACAAATTTTTTTTAACACCTCAGTTTTAAGATATGTAAATATCTTTCTTTGTAGAGTGTCTGGAAGTACCTCACTCATTATGCGCTCTGCAAGGAGGGACTCGGCTAGAGGATGTCTGTAGGAACACAACCAATTTTATTATCAAAGACGGTGTGAGGAGCCAAGTTAGTTTTGATTTGTCTCAACACTGACTGTCAGCAGCATGTGGGGGAGAGGGTGCACATGTGCTGCTTGCAGGAAGCAGCTAGAAGATGGCAGAAAGCCTTTTCTCTGCGGAGAGTTTACCTTGCAACACTTCACACGGGAGAGGCGGTCAGCAGGAGACACTGCACCCTCCAGAGAGGTTCTCCAAGCAGATGGTGAAAGGTCTCCATCCATGGACTGCAGTGGAACGCTGGACTGGGCCAATGGTCTCCTGCCAGCAGATGGACTTTGGGAGGAGACAGGGGGCATAAAAGCAACTGCATCATGAGCTTTGGGGCTCACTGCTCCTTTGACCAGGCCCTAGCTCGTTTTTTGTCCTTTTTGCCCTGGCCCCAGCCTGCCTTTCGGCTCTGCTGCCCTCACTGGCTCTTGCTCGCCTTCACTGGCTCTTGTTCGCCCTCACGCCCGTCCCGCCTCCCTGTGTCCCTCACCGCCGCTCTGCTGCTTCGTCCGTGTGTCCCTGCCTGAGCCTACTGCTTCCAACCCTGCCGCTCGGACCCAGCCCACGCCACGATCTGCACCGCGACCTTGTCCAGGGTTCTGGCCCTCCCGCCCTCCGGCCCACTCAGTGCCCTCGTGTCCGGCTGCCCGTGGCCGCGGGAGCTGTGCCTGTGGAGCCTCTCCCTCTGCGCAGGCTCCCCGGCAGGCAGCGTGCGCACACTGCCTGGCACTTGGACATCGACGGCGCTCCTCGACCTTCTGGTGGTAATGCCCGCTTGTTCCCTCTGTCTCCCCTGTCTCTCAATCTCTCTCTGTCTACCTACCTCTCTCTCTACCTTTCTCTCCCTCTCTTTGTCAACCTCTCCTTCTCTCCCCTTCCCCCAATCCTTTACCATTTTCCTTCCTCCTTCTCTGTCTTTTCTAGCCCTCTCTAGTACCGTGAGCCCTTTTTTTCTCTTTTGTTTCATTATTAAGAAACGTTTCTCAGATACGAGGTTGTCTTCGTTGACTTAACTTCGTTCTAGATCATCTATTTTTAAAAGAACTCATCACAGTTCCCCACAGTGGAATGCGACAGATGGTCAGCAGAAATGGACAAAGGAATGTGTTGTATACAAAGCAAAATTTCGAGTAGCCCAATGATTTTTTAACATTTTAATGTCTTTTTGCATTCTTGATCTAAGTTAGCAAAAAAAAAAAAAGAAAAAGAAAAAGAAAAAGTGGGGTATGAAAACCACACACAAAGTATAAGTTGAAGAACTTTTAATATTTTAGTGATCCCAACAAGAATTTTTATAAGGTATTTTTGTCAGATTTTGTGAGGTCAGTGTTTTGGTACATTGATTCAATGTACCAAATAAATGTTTTGGTACATTTGTTTCCCGATAGTGCTTCTTTTAGGTAATAATAATGAGCACTGAAGGATTTGAGGGGTTTGCCTTCAGCTGTCTAAAATATCACAAATGTTGAAGAAGAAAAAGAAATTCCTAAAAATCAAACAAGTGACTTTGTGATTCCTGAAAAACGGGCTGGCACATATACACTTTGTGAAGTTCCTCCTGCCAGGATCAGTGTGCTGAAGACAAAGCAAGCAGCACTGCCTTGTTTTCCAACACAGATTTCTCTCTCAATGCAAAGCCCTGTCCTCTTGCACTAGCCACAACACAGAAGGGTTGTTACTCTCTTAAAATACTTTTTGGTAATAACCCATGACTTCACCTTCTGCACCTTAGCAGATCTTTTAAAAGTAAACCAGGTTATTTATTGGATTAATGTGAGCGTTCCATGCATGTGGACTGTTGCTCTGCAGTTTGGACACTTCCTCTTTACAATTCCCCGAAGTTTTATCAGCTCAGGTCAGGCTGATCCTTCCTGCTATCTATACTAATCTACTGTATACTACCATGGCTGTTACACACTTTACATACAATTTGTGCAGAGTTTAGAGTGATAATGACCTGTACAAACGGGTTGGCAGCAGTAGTTGAAAGCATAATTATGCAATTACATGTTGTTTAAAAACATTAGAGAAGTTATGAGCAGATTTTAATTTACATATCATCTAAACAATAATGAAAGATCTGGATATGTCTCAAGGAGAAAAATGAAATATGCAGAGAAGCATAATGCCTTCTTAGCAATTGTGGCATGAAAGATACTCGTTTCAGTTCTCACAGAATGTATTTGCATGATTGCTATGATAATAACCATAATATGTACATTTTAATATGTACATTTAGGCTTTAAGGGTATCCTAAAAATACTAGAGTTGTACTCATCACTCTCCCAGTCTACCTGCCTGTCTTGATGACTAACATATTTAAGTTTATTTAGTCCCACTAATCCTGAACGAACAATACAGCTAAGAATAAGTGAGTTAGCTTTTTTCCCTTGGCTCAATTTCAATTTCTTGTATTTATACCTGCTCTTATGCTGGGGTATCCACTCCCTGTGGTCACAGTCCAAGCCCTTGTTCACATTTTACTTTTTTCAAGAGGTTATCAGTTGCAAAACTAATTTCTGTGATGTGGATACCCTCCTCCTTCTCCCTTCTCCTGCCATAACTTGTCCTGATGATTTCAATTCAAGGGTTCAGGATCTCTGAACTGGATGCCTATTTCATGCCACAATCCATCTCAATGATTAGCAAATGAAGTTAAATAAAAATCAGGATGTCTAAATTATATCCATAATTTTTTCTAAATTCTCGTGTTATTTGAAAGTTACAAACCCAGAGGATGAGGAGATGGGTTCAATAGCTCTTGCAGTCTTACTGCTTTTCTGCTTGGTGATCCTCTGTGCAATGGTTTGCTCTTTATTGATCTGAGGATAAATTTCACTCTCATCATGGAATTTTAAAGATGACATAATTCTAAACAAAAGAGTCAAAAAGGAAGAAATCTGTCAGTGGAAACTTTTTTCAATGCCTGCAACACAGCTAAGAACAAGTGACAAAATAGATAGTCTGCAATTTGATGAAAGAAACGAAAAAGAAAACAGAGACTAAAATTACATATTTACAATAAACAGATTGGATAACTAAAATCATAGAAACCTAGCTGAAATGTGCAAGGATTTCTCTGAATCATATATCTCTGTTTTTAATGAATGCCAATAAACTGGCAGAGGATTTCTGAAAGAAGTCTAAAACACAGGCTGCAAAACTTGACTTTGATTGAACTAGAAAGTTATAAATAAGTAGTTTTAAATAAAGTTTGAAGAAAACAGCTATTCTGGCAATGAACTAGGAAATAAGAATATAGAATTAGAGACAGTGCAAACATTTTTGCAAGGCGGGGGTTATAAAATTATTGGTTTATTTTTATATGATCACATAACTAGTGAATAAAATAGTTTTTCTGTAGTTCATGCTACAATATGAATTAATTTGTCCAAGATTTTGTGTTGTGTGATGTTTTGGGGCCTTTTAAGCACATGCTAAATGGAACCCAGGAACCTCACACTGTTTAAGTTAACATCTGACTTATCTTCCATATTTTGATTCTAATTGGTAAGGAGACATCAAAGATGGACCTTGTTAAGGAGACCTCCCATGGCTTAGTTCTTGTTCCATACCTATGCAGTATTTTTATTGATACCAGAGTCTGTAGATTGCCAGTGGTATACAGACGCACGGAGCAGTAGGCTACGACAATGAATTATAGAATAGCTATGGCTTGATTAATGATGTCACAAGGTCACAGTTAAGAGAATGTCTCAATAAAATCAAATGCAACCCAGAAGAATTCCTACAAAATCACTTTGAGGATGGGGGAACAAACATTAAGGTTTTTACGTCAATTTGGGTGTAAATATAATTGCAGACGAACTGACATGATCCTTGGCATACAATAAAAGCTCAGTGCAAGAATGGCATTTCTCTGTTCGTGCTTTGGGGAGAACTGGCATTGCGGTACTCTGCCCTGTCCTCAGTTGTGCAGAGGGATGAGGAAACCTGAAAAGAGGTCAGCAGAGAGTCACGAGCAGTAACTGCGGAGGCTGGGGAAAGGTCACACTGCGACTGCCTGAGCTGACGCTCTGCAGGCAGGTGGGAGCTCACTGTGCTCACACTTTTGGCAGATCGACTCAGCCAGTCTGGAGCCGTATACTGGTATTTTGTCAGGCAGAGAGTCATCCCAGGGTCTGTGACCAGGCTTTTTGGCAGTGCAGCCTCCCATCCTATCCCATCATCACGAGGGGAGCTGGGCAGCTGCTCCAGCTCCCTGCTACTTTGAGCAGACAAGCTCAGCTCACAACTGTCATGCTTTGCCATTTGGCTCAGGGTTATGCTGTTAGCGTAGAAACACATA
>VZTF01002322.1:1524905-1537742 GCA_013397755.1 Cnemophilus loriae | reverse complement strand
CCCTTCCCTTCCCTTCCCTCCTAGAACGTGCTCTTTGCTTTACAGCTCTCCTGAGAAGACATTTTTCATTCTGCATTTGAGGAAGCTGATGATACTAGGTGAAATGTCTTCTGTCTCCTTTCTACCTTTGTTATTTTTTCTCTTCTATACCCTGGAAGAATCCCATCCTCATCTCACAGACAGATGACTCCTTGTCATCTCCAGACAGATGACTCAGTGTAAGCCTTGCTTGAAGTCACTCAAATAGCAAATATCTGTTAGAGAGTGACAGCGTGATTGATATCTTACCTGTAGAGTTTGCCTACCCCTTTGTAAGCAATTTCCACAGAAAAAAACCCAAAACAGATAATGCCAGAAGCCTTGGCTTCAACATGTGGGGCTCCACCTTCTCAAACAGATATTTTCCAGACAGATGACCTCCCTTTTTCTCCAGACCTGAGAAGGCTGACAATACAAATCACTGCAAGATAATATTCCCTGAAAGATATAAAATACACTCACAATTCAGAAAAGATCTTAAAACAGTTAAGTAAGTTCTCCCTTCCTGAAGCAAAGGACCATTATCAATAACTGTTCATCACTTCCTGGAACCCTTGTCAGGAGACCCAGCACATCTCAGTTTCCTGTTTGAAAGAGAGAGGTGATGAAACAACAAGCATCTTGGAAAAAAGACACCACCTCTATTTCCACACGCTTCCATGGGAATGAAGCGGTCTTGTGAGAAGAAAAACTCATTTAAAAGGACCAAAATGCTACAGTTCCAGACTTGTTTTGTGCCTAGACATCTCTAAGCTAGCAGTCCTACCTTAAAAGTAGCTGGCAAAGCTGCAGTGAGGAAAGACAGAGGTGATTCTTGCCGGGAGAAAGACAGGCACCATAGAAGTTGCTGTTTCCTCTTCTATACCACACATCCTTGAGGGCATCTGTTTCCAGATTATTAAATTAATCTTCTGCCTGTGACTCATTTTTGTTTTTTCACAAACATAAACTCCCTTGGCAGCTGCTCTGCTCAAGCAGGGAAAGTATCAGGCCTCAAAGGAAGGCTTTTGCTGTGGAAGACAAAAGGAAGTGAAGACTGTGTAACTCGGAGGGGCAGATGCAGCCCTGCTCTAAATATGACTTAGAGCCATGATTTAGTGATGTGGCACTTGAGTGCATGGAGGTCTTGCCAACCATGCTAATTGGGGAAGCACAGGGAAGAGGAAGGAAATCCTATCAGCATCATGGTAAATGCCCAACTTGGACACCTCCCACAAAAGACACAAGTTGTGATTCTGATGTCACAGTTTTCAGAACTACACAGAGCACTCATCTTTTCTTTGTGTCTTTGCCTCAATAAACTCCTCATAGAAACACACACTTTTTTTAAATTGAATCAAATTAAAAAAAGAAATTAGGAGATTATGAAATTAGGAGATTATGAAACAGTTTTTCTGGGGTGAAGAAATGATTGTTTGGAATTGCTTATAATGAGGTTTAAACAAACAAACACACCTGAAAATGCAGGCTCTGAAATAGCTATTAAACATTCACGACACTCTTCTTTACCTTTAGTAACTCTCTCACTAGAGCAGCCCCTGTCTACTTCCATGGAGCCTAGGTCTTATCAGTCTTATCTAATAAAGCTGATCAGAAGTGTAACTAATAAATTAGGGTAAAATATAAATTTCTTTGAGTTTTCACCTTGTTTTTAATACAGATTTTTCTTCTTAAAATCACGTATGTGATTTTACACTGATGCTCTCAAGGAAAAAAGACTCCTGCAGCCTCTAGGGGAAGGTGTCGTACAGTTTGCACTGGTTTTGGGGTTAATCCAGTGAGTAGAACAAAGTTATCTGAGCCTTCTGATATGTGGTTTCCTGAGGCTCTGATAGGCAAACCAAGATTCTCGAGACAAGAAGAAAGACCAAAGAAGAAGATGGTTAAAGACTGTCTCTGTTTAACTGGCATAACACTGGCCCTGAGGACAGTCTGGTCTTGCCTAGTAGCCTCTTGTGTGGGTTAGACAAGAAGAGAGGAATTTATATCTCTGTGGAGCTGTGCAAAAAACCAAGTTGTTCCAGAAAGGAAGAGATAGTGAAGTCTGGCTTCACATGGCTTTTCCTTTTTTGACTGGGATTCTTTGGTGCCTAATGAGCACAAACTCCAATTGACTCTAATCACATGATAAAGACATTTATACCTCATCATCACGTGAACTGGAGTCTGTGACTTGTTGAGTTCCTCCTGATTGTAGCATTAACAGGGTCTTCTTCCTAAGAGCTAATTTTTCACACAGATTTTTCACGGAGTTTAAAGTAATATTTGTCTCTGCCCAACCTGTAGATGTGTTGAGGCAATCCCACACAAACATGCAGGTTGGGTGGAGAAGTGATTGACAGCAGCCCTGCAGAGAAGGACTTGGGGGTGATGGCTGCCAAGAAACTCAACATGACCTGCCAGTGTGAGCTTGCAGCCCAGAAAGCCGATGGAATCCTGGACTGCATCAAAAGGAGCGTGGCCAGCAGGTCAAAGAAGGTGGTTCTGCCCCTCTGCTCCTCTCTGGTGAAACCTCACCTGGAGTGCTGCAACCAGCTCTGTGCCCTCCAACATAAGAAGGACATTGAATTGCTGGAGAAAGTCCAGAGGAGGGAATGAAGATGATAAGAGGACCGGAACAGCTTCCCTGTGAAGAGAGGCTAAGAAATTTGGGGCTGTGCAGTCTGAGAAAATTGAGTGGAGACCTCATAGCAACCTTCCAGTGTCTGAAGGGGGCCTATGGGGAAGCTGGATAGGAGCTCTTTGTCAGGAACTGCAGTGACAGGACAAGGAGGAATGGCTTTAAACTGAGAATTGGTTTAGATTAGATGTTAGGAAAAAATTCTTTACTGTGAGGGCAGTAAGGCACTGGAACAGCTTGCCCAGAGAAGCTGTGGATGCCCCATCCCTGGAAGTGTTCAAGGCCAGGCTGGATGGAGCTTTGAGCAACCTGGTCTAGTGAAAGGTGTCCCTGCCCTTGGCAGGCTGTTGGAACTCGATGATCTTTAGGTCCCTTCCAACTCAAACCATTCTGTGGTTCTATGAATCTAATGCTGGTTGGACCTTTGCTACCACTTCTGTCAATTTGGCTGAAATGGGAAGCCTGGGTTACCCGCTAGCAGGGAGAACTGGCAGACGCCATGCAAACTCATCAAAGTGTGCGAATCTACAGTCACACACACGCTGGTTCTCTCACTTGCACTTGCACGGTGCGTGTTCAGAGAAGACTCATTTTTTTAAAAAAACAGGTTTAAGTTATTTCTGTCTCTTTGGGATTGGGAAGCCAATATTTATTCCTGAAACATCAATAGGGCTCTAAAATTGTTTGTAATTAGCCCAGTGAAAATTCAGAGTAACACCAATGATTTCAGTAGTGTTCTGTTAACTTAGACATGAGGGAGCCCGGGCAGAACAGGAGTTGGAATCAAATCCATTAACCACAGAAGCAGAATGCTCTAACACAATCGTAAATATTTGCCACATGCAAAACTATACTTCCCACTGCTAACTGTGATCTTGTGATTTGATTAGAAAAAACCCCACTCGCTAATTTACACTGTCATTATATCAGTTTTAAACACAAGGGTTTTTTAGGGACCATGCCTTGCCACATATTATCCTTGTGCTAAATTGCTTATTATTAAAGACATAATTTTTATAGAAGTAAAGACCAGGCAAGAACATTATAATATAAATAGGTATGATAAATAAAATAAAGTTTAAATTGATGTATACTTCTTAATAAGTTTGGTCATCAGCGAGGACACAAACATGAAATCATGAATTTTGGTGGTTACATTGTTATTTTGCTCTTCATGCTAATTATTTCCTGCAAGTCAAAACAGTTCCCTTTTTTCTGTTTGCTTTTTCTATTTAGCACAAAAAGGAAGATAACCAGCCCAATAAAATATCTACATTATGAGAAAAGGTGAAGGGAAAATAAAAGACTGATAACTATAGGGAACTTCACTCAGCAGATCTTATCCATGCAGAGGTAGGAGTTTTGTTCTCTATTATTTTAAAAGCAAATTTTAAACCATCTACTTACTGTTTGCTATGTGTTTCAACAAATCATCTGAAACCTCTGCATATTTTTTAAAGTTTCTGCCTTTTTACATTGTTTTTAGCTTGGCAGCCCTATGGATTATTGATTATTTTACATACATGAACTTCAGTTCAAATGTTTGTTTTCTGATCTTCCCTGTCTACCAGATGGTGGAATAACTCTCCTCCATCATAACCAGCATCGTGCCTTAGTGCTATTGCTAGGGAAGAACTGCTAAATGATCCAAATGAGAAACATAAATATATATATCTGCATTTATATGTGTCTAGGGTTATAAAACAGGATTCCAACATACAGAGGAATAGTACAGTGGTTAAAGCCTACACTGACTGCTCAGGAACACGGTCCATTAGCATTGCCTACACTTTTAAATTCCTGTTCCTTTATTTTATTGTAAGTATTAACTTTTAGAATGAATTTAAACTAGAACTCGGATCAAAGGCCTTTACTAATTTCCTTATTTATTACTGGGAGTTAGGAAATTCCCCTACAATTCCCACAAGGATGCAGACAGAGTCTGGACAGACAGACAAGTGAAAAGTGGGAGCTAATGAATATTGCTCCAGTGTCAGACAGGTAAAGCACTCCCCCCTTCCTGTTAATTCAGTCGAAACAATGAAGAGAAAAACCCAACCCACTCTTGTCTTGTTTGGCTTAGACATGAACCCTTGATAAGACTCTGGAAAACAAGAAACTTTGTAATAGATTTTAGCTACCTTTGGCTGACAAATTCATATGTCATAAAAATGTAAAAATAGCGGTGCACTTCTGCCACTCAGCTTGATACGTTGGAGATTACAGAAAATTACTGAGATAAAGAATAATATAACATTTTTACTTGAATATTACATACTTTACATTTCTCTACAGAAAGGATATCCCAGCAGGAAGGAGAAAGGTGGAGCACAATCCCTGTAGCATTTCTTGTTCTGCATTGTGCAAAACTTTGTAGGGACACAGGAAGAGGATACGGAAGTTTCTACAGGAAAACAGAGAAAAGTTCAAACATACACAGCATCCAAAAAATTTACCAACACTTTATAACATTTCCTTTTTCTTTTTAAATGTTTAAGGACAGTTACATTACAGCATAGTTTACTACACATTTCTATGTCTAAGTATTTTCACAATTTCTTTTGCAGTAATATCTTAAATAAACATGAGATTTTTAACTTGAGATTTTTAGCATGAAATTTTTAACATGAATTGTGAAAGCTTAATAGGAGCAACGTATGCAATAATCTATTTGGGATAGCACCCTCCTTTTAACAGAATGAGCAAGACTAACAAGTTTGTACTACAGTCTATATAGAACTTTGAAGAAACTTGGTATTTAACCAAAGTCCTCCTGAAGACCACTTCTTCAGCAGACCTCTGACTGGAATCCACCACAGTCAAAAAAGCCCTTAACATAACCTCAACACCTTTTACAGAAGGATGGAAGATCTTGCTTCAGCAAAGCTTAAGAACATGCAGGCAGCTGAAATACGTATGAGAGGGTTTAGCCGAAGACCTGTCCTATCACCTGGAGCAGGCATGGTGGGATGGTGCCAGCGGTGGGATACATCCCTGTTAGCTGTTCCCATAGGCTCGTGTGTAAAGGAAACATCCCCGTCTGACCACCCAGGAGCCACCCTGGCAGTCACGCTCGTACCACCTGAGCTCAGACCGAAGCCCCTTCCCAGCCACACCCTCCACACTCACACCAGCTCCACCCCAGGCTTCCTTTAGCAGAGTCTCAGACGATCCTTAAAATAATTTAATCGTGGTGCAATACCTAATTAACAAAACACCAACTCGAGCTGGCGTCTCTGGGGAAGGACCTCGAAAAAAGGAGCCTCTTTGCTTTTATCCCCTCACAGCCTAAGCAGAGGGAAGTCTGAGGGTCGTCCTCTGAGTGTCTGGTCCCCCCCGGCCGGCGCCACAGGTCCCTGGGCCCTTTGTTATGCACTTCACAGCCCCTTGCCTGGGGCTCCAGCCACCCTGAGCTCAACCCGCAGCTCGAACTGCAGCTGCACCCTGAGCTACCTGCATTAAATGCATTCCTCAACGTGTAGTTGCTTGAATAGATTTTGTGTTAAGCAAAACATAAGAGCACATGGTTAGCTCCTAAGAATTTGTTTAGTAAGTATGGTCTTCGGCTTGTGTTTATGGCCTCTTGCTGAGTCTGGCTATGAAGGAGCCTATGGTTTGCATCAAAAGAGCTTTCTGTATAAATGTGGCATCTTTTGATAGCACCCAGTCAGGAGCACACAACAACAGCCAAGGCAATATTCATACAACTGTAGATTTGGCTGCACATCATCAATTCTCTTAGAACTGCAACTGCCACAAGCATGTGATGAAAGGGTATCAGCTGGGATAATGGGTATCAGCTTTTCAGTGTGTATATTTAAGGGACAGGTAGGACAGTAGTTGTGTTCTATTACAGAGCAAGTGACTATATGAAAGATGTATAAACTGGGAATATTTTTGAGGAACAAGATCAAGTTTGCGTTGCAAGCCTAAATTACTGGAATTTTTAGAAGGATCAAAATGCTGTCACTTTTAAATTACTTAGATGTGAGTTTGTCTACAGTGAAAACCTTTCATACTTGTAGTTAAAATGTATAGCAAATAAAATCTCCTCATAAACAGCTGGAAAGTGATTCCACATTTCAGCTGTACAGAAGGCAGAATATGAATCAAAGATGTACCTATGTCTTCTAAACCTAAGCACGTAGTTAGGGTGGCTAAGTTATCTGGAGAGGCTTCCCAGGATCCCTGCATAGTCAGCAGGGAGAAGCAGGCACCTCTGGATCATTCGTATTGGGGTCCTAACTTACATGCCTTGAATTGTTTTCCAAAATCTTTCTCCATTACCATTCAAGAAAAAGGAGTGCACATGAACACACAAAATAAAAGTATTAAGACACATTAATTTTTAAACTCTTTTTGTGTAACGTGACTTAGAAAAAAGGATTTTCTAGCAAGCAGAATGGAGCTACAATTATGCTAATAGCAGTCATTTCCCATAAGAAACACATAATCTGTGTACTTTATGGTCTGCACCAATGACTGGTTAAAGGGTTAGTTTTGACTTCTAAAAACCAAACATATTTTTAAGACTTTGCTTTTTCAAAGTGTCTTTTATATGAGGTTTATAATTATGGCTATGGAGTATGAGAAAAGGAAGGGCTTTAAGAAAACATCAGTTATTTTATTAGAAAATGCATATCACCAAGAACGTGTATAATTAACTTTGTAACTATAAAATACAGAAATACATTAATTGGAACATCATAATAAAATACACAGTAATTAGAAGAGAAAAAAAAGTTGTCATTTTCACCTATCTGAAAATTTTTACGTAGAACTGTGTCCCAAAGTGTGTGTCATATTGGGAAACATAAAAAAATATAAAGTCACATGTTGAAGGTAAAATCTGTTCAATTTCATTCATCATTTAAAAATCTTAGAATTAGTGTGGGCTGAACAGAAGTGGCAGTGAGTTGTGCTCCATTTGACCAAAAGCATTCGAGAACAGTAAAAGCAGTTTAATTATGTTCAGATGCTATGGTGATATTTGGCAGTAGAATTACCTTGGATCAGTTATATTTAGAGATTAGGTTAGGATCAAATAGACAGATGGGAAATGGGGGAGGGGCGAAAAGAGACCAATAAAATGCAACTAAAGTTCTAGCTCAGACCTTTAATTAATTAGCCTGGAAAAGAAGTTGCAGTAGAATAGATTGAAAGATTTAAGAGAAGCCTGGTGACCTCTGAAATAGTTAATCTTTGCAGTTAGATTAGACTTCATGGTTAGTCAGAGATTCATGGAATCCTCTTTCCCTGTTCTCGTGGGATGCTCATTTAGATGCTCTAGGCTCCTTCAACACACAGTGACACCACATTCCTTTAATGACAAAAAAAATCATAGGCAATTAAACTGCACACAGGATGTAATTCCTTATAAACCTTTCACTAAGAAGGCAAACCTAGTGAAATTGTATACGCAGTGATGCTTTTACTCGAAACATGTTGGGTCATGTGCTTTCTTCCACAGCACACAGGGAAAGCAAAACATTCAGGAAAGCAAAATGTGCCAGAGGAAGAGGAGTGTAAAAGCAGTCATTTCCCTCAAACACTCCTTCCTGATCAAGCACCACAGCCTTCCGGGAGTGGATAGGGGAGAAGAGGAAAACCTTGGGGTCTCTAAAACATCATTCTCTTAAGACTGAAGGCAGATTTCTAACTGCAACCCAACAACAAATCTCATTCACAGACAGTCACGAGGGACTAGAACATGCTCCCCAAGGGAAAAAGAAGTCCCTGGGAAGACAGAAGAGGCTCCTGCTTCCTTGCCAAAGTCCTACCATCTGTACAGTATACTTGTTTCACGGTGTGAAGAAGCACTTAGCCCTTCTCCTGCCTCTGACAGGAAATATTTTAGGTTAAAACTTGCAGGACTTCTTTGTTTCAAAAAAATGTGACATGAAGTTTTGAAGCTTTTGATGGCAACATGCAATTGTTTTTCCCACTAATCTGAACCAACTTTGAACAAGAGGTTTCTCAAGAACAAACACAGTTCTGTTGATGTCTGTCACCACCTCTTCTAAAGTTCACTATTTTACTCGAGATAGCTCAGCAAAAAGCCCAGGAAGAAATGCTTGTGGGAAACACTGTGCAACCTGGTCCCTTGAGTTTCCATGGGTTTAGAGTCAGTGTTACACGCTGGAGCTACGGTATTGCACACAGCACTTTTCTTGCCAGTGAAGCTGCCTGTGAGATGAGATAAAACTGAGGACCTGACCACTTTGTGAGCAGTATGGATCCCCCAGGGCTTTTTGCAATAATGAAGTTGTTGGCTCTAAAGCCTGTGCTCGTTCAGCTACAGGAGAGTGTGAAAGAGAAAAGCCAAACCTCCTAGAGCAACATTCATCGGTATTGATGCAACATTTGCAAGACGTTTAAGTAATATGCTGTGAAGGGCAACCAAGAATCTTACATGAATTAGACTGTTACTTCAGCTCAGGTAATTAGTTTATATTTTCCCCATTTCCAAAATTCCCTGCAAATCCTCATGTAACCTGTCAGGTGGTTATTCAAATTAGAATTGCTAGAAAATAAGAGAATGATGGTTAGGAGTGATTCTCCCACAGAACTATGGTGTTCGTTGTCATAAGGGCAGACACAAATTTGAAGCCTCGTCACTGCAGAGCCTGTAATCTAGAAAGAAATAAAAAAATGCATAGAGAGAAGATGAAACAATGTATACATTCATTAAATATATTAGCACTTAAAATATGAAATGAAACAACAATTATTTCCAACTGCTTTCAACTTTGTTCTTGGTAATTACACGCGATTATAAGCATCTATGTACACTTAAGGAAAATTGTATACCGCAAAGTGACATTACAATTATATCATTTAATTTAATAATTTAATTAGGGAGGGACTCAAGGCTCAGGGTGAAATTACACGAAAACCTAGACCAACCCATTTATGAGTCTCAGTCTGAAGAGCTCTAAAGAGAGATCTGGAGGACAGCAAATCTACCTTTACTTTTTTTGTTTCTTTCTCTTAAATTGTTTAATTACAGCAGCACATGAGATTTATGAACAGTTTAAAAATGCAGGAGAATCAATCTGAAAAGACAGGCAAAGCCTGGTTTCTTAATTGATGTAATCTAATAAAATGAGGCAGAATTATAGTCACTATTCTTAGGAATGCTTTGGGGCAATTTTTTCAGCAAGAGCGGTTTATAAACACAGGCTCTTTTACAAATCGCACTGTCTCTAGGTAAACAGAGACATCCTGGGTGCATATGTTTGTTCAAGGATTGCCTGAACCCATCAGATTAGGACTTATAGCAGCAGTAACCTGCCTTTCTGGTCGAAGGGGAGCTGTCTCAGTTAAACTTAGTCCTTTACGAGTACAACAGCTGTTGTCTGGACCAACTCTGAGCAAGGAACAACAATTTCCAAAGCTAAACCCTCAGATCTTCATAGCTTGAGAACAGAATGAAGGCTTTACAGTTAACGGTTGTAATGATATCATGTGCTGATGAATGGATGTGAAATGAGACACAGAAGCTGACTAGTGACACTGCTAAAAATATAACCAGCATTTTTATAATTATGCCAACCAACAGGTTTTCTGAAAAACAGAAGAAAAATCTCCCACACAACAAAAACACACTGTTTCCCTCATTCATCATCTTGTATTTTTGCATCAGATAATCCTTAAGGTTAACTCTAAGTGTAGATTAATTGAGCCAGGCAGATATTGCAGAGGAGAGTTTCAACAATCATTCTGTAAAGCACAGTGTTTTTATCAAGACATAGATGTAGGTTCTAAAAATACTTTTCGTATGCCATCCATAGCACTAGGATCAGTAGCCCTGGCCAAAAGCTCCCATTTTCTTCCACTTCCTGGAGAGCTTTCTGAACTGCTTGTGTTGCCACCACATCCTGGTGTCTTCATTCTGTTAAACGAGTTCTGCACTTTTTATTCCAGCTTTTGTAGGGTAATTATGAAGAGACCTCATCCAGTGGTCATCTGACCTCCAGCACGCCAGCCTCATTTAGGTTTCTACCTCACTAGACCAAAAAAGGACTGGTGTTGTAAAAAAAAAAATTTAAAAATCGGTGCTGTAAACAGCATGGGAAATTGGAGAAAAATTTTAATTTTTAAACATTTTTTAGAGACATGGTGTTATTCGTAGAAGAAAAGAACTCGTACTGGTTTTGAGAGTTTGTTCTCTCAGATCTCCACACCAAAAGCTGGTCAAGGCAACTGTGGTATATCTGCTGCACCTCTTGGTCAGAAAGCCAATAAAAGATAAATGTAGAAGATGAGTGCTAGTCCCCCCAGCTGTCAGTCCAATATGTTTATTTTGGAACCATAAAAACTTCTCTGACTGCCCTGTTTGCAAAACTGGGTCTTTAGTTGTAGTTCCCAAACAAAGATTGATTCCTGCATCCTAATGACTTAAACTAGTGCTTACACCAAGGACTTTATCCA
Organism: Cnemophilus loriae; assembly: GCA_013397755.1. NCBI lineage: Eukaryota > Metazoa > Chordata > Aves > Passeriformes > Corvidae > Cnemophilus > Cnemophilus loriae. Next base: position 1,526,650 of record VZTF01002322.1, on the reverse strand, counting down.
CTGTACATTTAACCTAGGAAATATACTATCTGAAATGAAACATTTTAATGCTTCTTCATTTGGGAAACACAAAAAGAGGATTTATCAGACCTCATATCTGCATTCTGAAACTCAGAATGACTTCTACAAAGGAATGATTGAGGAAAAATAACAAAGTTACATTATTTGGTGTGTTGGTACCAAACTGTTCTCGCTCTCCTATGGCATGTTAGAAGATGAGAAGGAAGAAACCTGATGGACTTCCTCAAGAGACTGAATTTGATCCTATACCTCTGTTCAGATGCTATTGACTGATGCTTAGTGGCCAACTCTGACAATCTCTTTAACTCCATCAAAACATACTTTTGTTCCCAATGACATTGCAAGCAACAAACCAATAGAGTGATAAAAAATAATCATGGCTTCTATGTCAGTGCTCATCAAAAACATTCTGAACTGCAGTTACAGTGCTGGAATGATAAATCTCATTACTGTTAAAAGAAATAGCAGTATTGAAGAATTATGCCTTGAATGTCACTGATGTTCTAGGCAGACAGAAGATAATGCCACTCACTCTGAAAATTTCCAAGTAAAGTTAGAAATGCTGATATATGAGACACAAGAAAAGACAAAATTGATGTAAACTCCAAATACTGGAAATGTATCCCTTTTAATAAATCCAAACCAACAGTTTAGATCTGAGGTCTACAGCTTGAAGGTCAAAACCTAAATCTCGATCAGCAAACGACCACTGGTCTGACTCTTGAGATATGACGTGGAGCTGCAAGATCCAGCTCGTATTTGATGATTTGCAATAGGAAAAGGTAATAATTCTAAACTAAAAGAGGATAGATTCAGACTGGATATAAGGAAGACATTTTTTACAATGACAGTGGTAAGGCACTGGCACAGGTTGTCCAGAGAGGTGGAGGTTCTCCATCCCTGGAAACAGTCCAGGTCAGTTTGGAGCAGTAGCTCTGAGCAACCTGAACAAGCTGATGATGTTCCTGCCCATTGCAAGGGAATTGGACTGCACGACTTTTAAAGGTCCCTTCCAAACCAAATCAAACCATTCCGTGATTCTATGATTTGAGCGCTCCTTGATTTTTAACATGTCATTTCTCCCGATTTAAGCTGTTGTGCTGTATTGCACTGCTTTTGTACTTTGCTATCCATGCGAGGTTCATCTTGGGAAGGTGGCCAGCGAGCGTCCAGTGAGCTGCTGCACCCCACCAGCCCCTCAGCCCCCAAAGACCCCAACCAGAGGTGCTTGAGGCTCCCCTCCACGGTGACCTCAGTCCCAGCATGCTGGGACAAAGGCGGCCGTCTCTCTAGGGGTCAAAGGCCGTCAGCATCCTCCGGGATGGCGAAGCACCGCTCCTAAGGGGTTCATAAGCATCTCTCGGGGGTCTCCCGGGGAAACGCGGGTATATTTTGGCCCAAGCAGCTGGGGCGGCCAGCGGGAAGCTCCTCCCCAGGGGTGTAGCACAGGAAGGGGTGGCGGTCGGGGGAGTCGCGGAGCTCCCTGCGAGCCGGCGGAGTGGCCGCTTCCCGCTGTACTATGCGTGTGTCTTGTGTTACAGCCATGCTGCACATCGGCGGCCAGAGCGAGGGGCGCGGGGAGGAAAAGGCTGTTTACACAGACTGCAAACCGCCCGGGGAATAGTGCGGGAGAGGAAGTGAGCCGGGCCGCTGTCTGACTGCCCCGGCTTCCTGCTCGCTCCCTCACACGGGCAGGCGCTCACACACACACACACACACACACA